>VZQC01009509.1:1659647-1682147 GCA_009823505.1 Rhizomys pruinosus | reverse complement strand
TGCTTTTAAGATAAATGATGACCTTTTCGTGAGGGTGGGAGCACTCAGAGGTGTCAGTTACGGAATGGCGACCCAGTCAGTCCGTCAGCTAAAGGGACAAGGTGAAGGTCAAATGCAAGAAATGTGGGGATGGATTAGTGCTGGAGGACTTTGTGAGGAGAGAATGAATGACTGATCAGGGCAGGGACAGAAGACAGCTGACAGTCTTTGAAATACCAAACTCAAAGGAAAAGGTCATAGCGGAGCAGACAGCTGAGTGTGTCATCTACTCTACCGATTTGAGTGTCTAGGCAGGAGTGCCAGCTATACTCGGTGGAATGTTAGGATCTGAAACTCAGCAGAGTCGTGTTGGATGCTGCCAAGTACCCCTCAGAATCTTCCTTCCACCACATCATTTAAAAGGGACTTGAAAATTTAATAGCCTCAGAACACAATTTTTTTATGTGTATGAATATACTATCTGCATGTAGGTTTGTGCACCCGTGTCATGCAATGCCACGGAGGTCAGAAGAGGGTGTCAGATTCCCCTGGAACTGGAGTTAAAAACAGTTCTCAGTCACCACGTGGGTGCTGGGGATCGAACCCAAGGCCTCTGCAAGAGCAGTCGGTGCTCCCAACTGCTAGGCCATCTCTCCAGCCCCCAGAACACAATTTTTAAATCATACCTAAAATATACTTAGCCACTCCCTCATAAGAAAAACTTCACATCACTTCTACTTTCAAGAAAAATACATTAGCCTTTTTCTAAGAAGAGCTGAGGATAGACGTCAGTTGTTAGAGAGAGCTTGCCTAGCACGCACAAAGCTCCAGGTCCAGTCCTCAGCACAAACTGGACAGGACAGCAGAAGCTTGCAATCCCAGCACCTGGGAGGCGAAGGCAGGAGAATCAGGGGTTCGAAGTCATCCTTGGGTAGCAAGTTCAAAGCCAGCATGGGGACAGGAGGCTCTATCTCAAAAAGGAAGAAAAGAGAAAAAATTAAAAGAAAGAGGGAAGGAAGGAAAGAGGAAGGAAGGAAGGAAGGAAGGAAGGAAGGAAGGAAGGAAGGAAGGAAGGGAAGGAAGCAAGGAAGTTTACTGAGAAGAGGAAATATCTTACTGTTAAGCATTTTCTCCATTCATTTGAGTTCAAGGACATCTGGGGATAGGAAAATGAGTGTAGTCATTTGTGGGCTGGATGACCTGATGATGAAGGCAGCACATTCATGACCTCTACAGCGGATACCAAGTCAGATCAGGCTGGACCAGCAACCACAGATCTGAAAGGAGAAAACAAGCCATATGGTCACTAGTGTTGATGACTTGGGTGCAGTGATCACAGAAAAATGAATAAAGACAGATTTATATGAGAAAGAAGACATGCCAATCAGATGTCGGGAAGATTGATTTATACCCTCTGATGGTTAATCTTGTCAATAAGGCTGGGTTTAGAATAGCCTCTGGACAGGCCTCTGGGGGTATTTGAAAAAGAGTCTTAGCTGAGCAGGGAAGATCCACTCTGAATGTGGGTGGCATCCTCCCATGTGCTGGGGTCCAAGACCAAATAAAAAGGGGAAAGGAGAAAGCAAGCTCAGCACCCACAGTCATCTCTCTGCTTCCTGACCATGCAGTCTGCCACCTCACAGTCCAGCCTCAAGGCTTCTCCACAATGGTGGACTGTGTCCATCAACTAGGAACCAAACCAGTCATTCCTCTCTTAAGCTGCTTCTGACCAGGCACTTGGGCATAGCAACCAGAGCACATCTAATACACACTATTATTCTATAGGTCAAGAGGCTCTGGTGTGCAGTGCTGATCTTGTGGGCGGTAGTCTGTGTTTTCTACAGACATGGTTCAGAGGAGGCATCGTGTCAAACTTCAGAGGGTGGGAAGTCAGCTAAGAAATGCAGAGATGCCATGATGATGTAATCACCAGGCAGAATTCATCATGTATGTTAAGAGGAACAAGTTTCTTGGTTCAGTAATGGAAGTATAGCTGTGACAATAAACTTAGTATTTAGATAAGAAAAATCAAAGAATATCTACAGCATACATATTAAAGACCATGGGAAAATGCATGTAAATGAACTGGGAGAAATAGAGGTCTTATGTTTAAGACCTATTTTGAAATAGGTCTTATGCATCGATGTCTTCAGTTAAACTTTGAAGCCTGTAAGAAACGCAGGCAGACTATCCACGCACAGAGGAAAATGTCCACAAAAGCCCAACTTCCCATCAGTTGATTGCAACACCTTCTGTGACTCCCCTTAAAAGACAGCTCATTTGATCCTATATGGGCCAGTATGTGCAAAACTTCGAGTTCTGGCCGTGGACTCGGTTCACATTCTGTTATTCAGTGCCTGCTCCATAAACCACAATGAGGGGCCATGGCAGAAAATTTTCCTTCCTGGGAGAGCAGCATGTGCGCTGGCTCCAAAGTGGCGCAACATGGCGGCCACCTCTGTGCCCCCACCTCCTCCTCTGCCCTGAGGCCCTGAAGATGCATCGAGCAACAGACTTTCCAAAAACTTCAGTTTAGGGGAGACTAGTGAGTTTAATGGACTTTCCTACAGAGCAAATGGGGCAACCATGCTTACAGGGTCCTTTTGTTGCTCCTCTCGCACCCCCGCCTCCAACAGTTGTGCACAGCCAGATGCGGCCTCCGGATAGAGACCCGCCCACGAGCATTCTCTTGCCTTATGAGCCCATAGCCCCTCCCCCAAGATGAGCTGGCTGGTTGGGAGAGGTTGCTAGACCCGTGGCTCCACCTCTCCCTTAATAACATCATCTATGGGAGGCAGCTGATGTCTGATGTCTGATCACCAGGGCCAGTCCATTCAGAAGAAAGTCTAATGTATGCCACAGGGACCTTGGAAATGGAAGCAGTTGAGTAGTCATACAAGGTAAGGAATGAAAGACATAAAATAGAGTTATGAGTCTTTTACTGAAAATGTAGCTAGGCAGGGGATGGGAAGACTTAAGGAACAGTTAAAGAAGAGGTGGAAGATATCTAAACAGAAATGTGGATGAAGGAAGTTGTAAAGGACTGGAATGAAATAAATAAGAATGAGGTACAAGAGGGAGGGAAAGGGAATGAAAGGGAAGAAAGCAGTAAAGAAAAAGGCAGCACAGGGAAGGGACTGGAAGGGAAAGGAAGGAGAAAAGGGAAGGAAAGGAAAGGGGAAGTGAAGGGGAAGGGAGACGTGGGAGGGGAAAGGAGGAGAGAAGAGAGGAAGGAAGGGAGAGAAGGGAAGGGAAGGGGAGGGAAGGGGAGGGGAGGGAAATGGATTAATTTGGGAAATGACTCTCTTGAAGACCCTTCAACTTGAGGCAAGGGGTGTTACAACCCAGACACGATATCCTCGGGAAGAGGTAGAATAGATGTGAACAGTCTAGAATACAGGTGAGTTAGAAGCCACTAATCTGGGAGAAGCTGAAAGAGTAACACCAGATTGCAGAACTCATTTAGAGAAGGAATTCAGGGCTAAGGGTAAGGAAGGGTTTGGAATTTCTCAGCCACACATCATAGCTTTTGATTTTAGTGGCAAACTCTCAGGAAACATTCTAAACTGAAGAACTTGGATATACTTCACAGATGAGGTTGGACTTACATGGGGAAGAGAGTTCTTTTTTTTTTTTAAGACAAACCAGGCAAAAGTCATCTTAAAATACCCAACTGTCAATTTCAAGGTCACTCATGGCATTAAACAGAGCTCTGCGGAATTTGACTATGTACATAAATTATGGTTATGATTTTAATGACAACATCATGGAAAAGCAAACAAACACTGTCCCCAGCAGGTAAGATCTGGTGTTCTTAGTTCTCTCACTGACAAGCACAGTAACAGTGTTTCTAAGTCAAAGAATCATACAAGGTTTCTGAAACAAGGTAGGTAAACCAAGGATTCCCTTTAGTAGCTTTCCAGCTTTCTAAGGGAAAACTTAGAGACAGAAGGCAGTTCCAAGTCCAGACAGACAGACAGATGGACTGGAAATTGGCAATATTTGGAGGGGATGACATGGCTTCTGGAAACATAACACCTAACAACTGGGTCCCATATGCCAACTGAAGATATCCTGATGACTGTATTTGAAACAAAAGATTGCAGTGTCCTCTTCCTCCCCTGGCCTCCCACCAATTGATTAGAGCTATAGAGAAAGAAGGAAATCAGTTTTTAAAGAAATGCAATCTGAAAATAATGGCTAATATTTCTATAAGCTTCTTTGGCAATAATGACTTTAATATTTAATACTTTTTACTTAATATTCACTGTGCGCCAGGTCCTGTTTTAAGCTCTCAAATACTCACAAAAAGCTTATCAGTCAGTATCATGACCAACTCCTTTCTACATAAGGATTGTTAAGTCACCCAAGGTTACATCCCGAGTATACGGCAAAGCCAGACTCTGTCTCCAGGCAGCGTGAGTGCAACATCTCAGGCTCAGTCTCTTGCTATCTATATTGGTTCTCAAATACATGCTCCAACACATCATTTATTTCAAAAAAAGTAAACTATTGTTAAAGACAGTAAACACTGTCTATGACATAAGTGTGTTTTGATTATTTTGAAAATCTCCAAGAGGACCAGACAGACACAAACAAACCAAAAGTGAATAACAACACACACATACACAACTTTTCGAGGACAGCTTAAAGAAGAAAGATTTCATTTGGACATAGAGAAGTCTTGACCATGTAGGGTAACCTCCCCCCAAAATGGAAGAAACAAACTGAAAGAAAAATTGAAAGTGGCCTCTCCTGAACAAATTATTTTTTAAACCATTCACCTCAAACTCACATGTATATACTTTAGAACTTAGACTAAATGCAAAATTGTTCTTATAATAACTTCAAGATTTAAATTGGAGTTTACTGTCCTAATTTTCTCCTGTTCCCCCGACTTTCTTCTACATCTAAGTTTTAAGGAATTACAGAGGGATCTGGGAAAGGATCTTGGCGAGCATCACAGCATTCTTTAGAAATTGATGTTTTAACCTATATTGGTGAAGAACACATTTTAGCTGACTTTATGTTTTAACAATCAGTTTCATGTCTTATCGATTCTCCTACAATCTCTCTAGATCTACTGTTCTTTTTAGCTAATTTTATCAAAGGCCTGTCTATTTCTCATCTCATTTCCAAATATATAGAAGGAAATTCTCCTGAGTGTACATATGACAGAACAGAGGTGCACACCAAGCACCTTCTGCATGAGTTCCATTTTCCACCAAAGGTCTTTCACATGTGGCTAGAGGAAGAAATAATTTTTAGATTCAAACTTCCATGCTGCTTTGATGATCCAGAAGTTGACCACATAAAATGCAAGCATTAGTCATGCTATGAGGTTCTAACAAAACAAACTGTCATGCTGGGCTTTCAGAAGCAGGATGCAAAGACAACACTCAAAGCCTCACCTATGACGACCAGAGTGATAGGACCCTGCCTGTGCTCCCCATGCTTCCAGGGGCTAAGCCAGGCTCCAGCAACGCCTTCCTTCAGTCCTATGTTCTGATGGAGATTGCCACAGGCTACAGTGCACTCTCTCCCTGGGCACATGCCACTGACAGTAACATGCCAAAGGAATTACCATTAATATGGGCAATGCAGGTATAAGTGTTGGTAAAGTCTAAACATGTATAAAAAACTAATGGGTGCTGGGCGTGGTGGCACATGCCTTTAATCCCAGCACTCCAGAGACAGAGGCAGGCAGATCTCTCTGAGTTCAAGGCCAGCCTGGTCTACAGAGTGAGTTCCAGGCCAGCTGTCTCAAAAAGACCAAAAAAAAAAAAAAAAAAACTAAAGGATAACAGTAGGATTAAAAAGGACAAAATGCAGGTAAATGGACATGAGATATAAAGGATTTAAGCTAAATTTTTTTTCTAGGTTCAACTGTTCTACATAGTTGTCTTATACCTCATGGTGGATATGTGAGTTCAACATTCTGTATATTGAAGTAGCAAGAACCATGTCTGCATTCCAAAAGAATCTAATATGTGCTATTACTTGAAAGTAGTGGTAGAGAAAGTTGAACTTCTTTTTAATTCCATTGACTGGTATCCATAGGAATTAGACAGGACTAATTACTGAAAACATTTGTCTCATTAACCCACTAACAAAAATGTATATATTAGCAAATTTAAGATTCAGAGACATGTTATAGAAACTGGGGGAAGTATACCACAGCTACACCTAATTGATTGCAAGGTGTATTTTAACAAATTAGTAAATGATAATACTTATACTGGGTAGAATCCAACCTGGGAAAAGTTGCTTTACACTCTTGAATTTAGTGCAACAGATTGAATAAGCTGGGCTTGGGTTGTGGCTCTGTTGGCAGAGTGCCTGCCTAGCATGCAACAAATTCTGGGTTTTGATCCCCAGAACGACATAAAATGGACATGATGGTGGATGTGATGTCCGTCGTCCCAGCACTCTGAAGGTGCAGAAAAAAGAATCAAAAGTTCAAGGTCTGGCTGGAGAGACAGGTCAGAAGTTGAAAGCACCTGCTGCTCTTACAGAGGACCTGCATTCAATTCCTAGCACCCACATGGTGGCTCATTCAAAATCAAATACACGGTTAACCAGAGATATTTCTGGTAATACTCACCAATTGCGCATCATGGGACTTCACTGAAGCCTTGGTTCCAAATGCACAACTGTGCACTCTGCAGAGCATGTCACTGAAGTCCTACCACACACTGACAAAAGCTGCCTGAAATACCTCATTTTGGGAATCCAGATCATTTTGTGTGATAAACCACAGCATTTTCACTTTACTTACAAAGTTTCCTGCCCTTATAGAAACAAGATGGCTTAACTAGGGTAAGCAAATATTTAAAATTTTTTCTACTATCACTGCTCAGCATGTAAGTATCAAATCATTCATTATACTGGATTTTACTGTTAGACTGATTTTAAAAAATGATGTTTTAGGGGCTACAAAGATGGCTCAGTGGTTAAGAGCACTGGCTGCTCTTGTAGAGGACCTAGGTTTGGTTCCCTATATCCACATGGCATCTAACAACCATCCATAACTCCAGTTCCAGAGGGTCTGTCCTCTTCTGGGCTCTGCAGGGATTACACGCATTTGGTGCAGTTATATACATCTAGGCAGAACATTCAAACAAATAAAATTTTAAAATGAAAAAAAAATAGTTGATGTTTGAGTTGCTGACCTGAGTTTCATAAAATCACTCAATGAGGCTGGGCATGGTGGCACATGCCTTTAATCCCCACACTCCACAGGCCTATTAATCCCAGCACTCAGGAGGCAGGGGAGGCAGAGCTCTGTGAATTCAAGGCCAGCCTGGTCTACAGAGCAAGTTCCAGGCCAGCAGGGGCTACAAGGAGACTTTGTTTCAAAAACATCAAAAATCGTTCGATAACTTTTGACTGGGAATTGGGTTAGAATTTCCTACAATTTCTAAAATTCTGAAGCACAAACTTATGTGAACAGCACTTTCAACATTCGAAATTACAGAACTGGAATGTCAATCATGTCTGGAGATGCTGAAGATGGTGAACCCCACGATACCAAATATTCAGCCAAACTTAATTCTTTGTGTAACAATGAACAAGCACATCCACCTCATTAGTGTGCAAATTTGCTTTCATCTTTAAACAAACAGTAAAATTGCATATATACCAGAGAATTGTTTAAAGATAAACATCTCTGTGATCTATTATCAGTAAATATTTAACACATTTATTTTATATTCCTATATACCTAGGGGCAAGTAAGCATCTCTCAGGTGGAAAGAAACCATGAGTGTAGACACTTTAGAAAGCCCTGTCTGGTCTCTGGTCTCTACTTTCTGTCAACACAAGTGGTCCCTGTTTTAGGATATATCTAATACATAGTATTTTGCTCCAGTTGTAACAGAGTCCACAGTCACATGCTGATGGATTAGGATGTTCAGTTCATGTCTGTGGCTACCCAGAGTATTTCAATGCCACCCCTGATTTTAGTGTCAAATAAACAACTGACAATTCATAGGTTTGTGAAGCACTAGAGAACTGGGCATACTTCTATCTTCTTGAAGATCTTCTGGCTCTACTTTTGATTTGAAAAACTGTGATTTATCACAATCTCCAAATCAAAATCTCAAATGAATATCTTAAAAAAAACGAAACATTGGATTTTAGTTGGTTTTTAATTTATGTTTTAGTTTAATTTGATATCCCTCTACTCCCAGGGCTGGAGATTGAACCCGCGATCCTAATCTTAAAAGTTAAGAGTATTACCATTGAGCCACACCTTCAGCCCTTGCCTAGACAGTTTTACTATTACAGACTGTTGAAATCATCATATACAGTTCTTAGACACACTTATTTTCCACCTTATTTATATTCTAGAAGGATATTATCCCTTTTCATTCCTTTTCTCTTACCCTGATTCTGAATTTAGGCCAGTATGGAAGACTATGAAGAAACTGTAAAGAAAGCCAAAGAAGCTTGGAAAATTTGGGCAGATCTTCCTGCCCCAAAGCAAGGAGAAATAGTAAGATTGGTGATGCCTTGCAGGAGAAGATCCATGTACTGGGAAACTTGGTGTCACAGGAAATGGGAAAAATCTTAGTGGAAGGCATGGGAGAGGTTCAGGAGCATGTGGACATTTGTGACTATGCTGTTGGCCTGTCAAGGATGACTGGAGGACCCATCTTGCCTTCTGAAAGACCTGGGCCATGCTCTCATCGAACAGTGGAATCCTCTAGGCCTGGTTGGAATCATCATAGCCTTCAATTTCCCGTGGCTGCGTGTGGCTGGAACAATGCCATTGCCATGATCTCGGGACGTCTGCCTCTGGAAGGGATCTACAACAACTTCCCTCATCAGCGTAGCTCTCACGAAGATCATAGCCAGGGTTCTGGAGGACCACAAGCTGCCTGGTGCCATTTGTTCTTTGACTTGTGGTGGAGCAGATATTGGCACAGCAATGGCCAAAGATGAGCGTGTGAACCTGTTGTCTTTCACTGGGAGCACACAGGTGGGGAAGCAGGTTGCCTTGATGGTACAGGAGAGGTTTGGGAAAAGTTTGTTAGAGCTTGGAGGAAACAACACCATCATTGCTTTAGAGGATGCAGACCTCAGCTTAGTTGTCCCATCAGCTCTGTTTGCCACTGTGGGGCCAGCTGGCCAGAGGTGTACCACTGCGAGGTGGCTGTTTTTGCATGAAAGCATCCATGATGAAGTTGTAACTAGACTTCAGAAAGCTCACGCACAGATCCGCATTGGGAACCCCTGGGACTCTAATGTTCTCTATGGACCACTCCACACCAAACAGGCAGTGAGCATGTTTCTTGGAGCCGTGGAGGAAGCAAAAAAAGAAGGTGGCACAGTGGTCTACGGGGGAAAGGTTATGGATCACCCTGGCAATTATGTGAACTCACCACTGTGACAGGTTTTGCCCATGATGCATCCATTGCACACACAGAGACCTTTGCTCTGATTCTCTATGTTTTCAAATTCAAGAATGAAGAGAGGTCTTCGAATGGAATAACGAAGTGAAACAGGGACACTCAAGCAGCGTCTTTACCAAGGATTTGGGCAGGATCTTCCGCTGGCTTGGACCCAAGGGTTCAGACTGCGGTATTGTGAATGTCAATATTCCTACCAGTGGGGCAGAGAGTGACGGTGCATTTGGAGGAGAAAAGCACACTGGCGGAGGCAGAGTCGGGCAGCGATGCCTGGAAGCAGACATGTGAAGATCTACATGTACCATCAGCTACAGCAAGGACTTCCACTGGCCCAGGGAATCAAGTTTCAGGGACGTTGCTTCCAGTTGGCGTCACTTAGGCATTCTGACGGTTGCTCCGAAGATGACCAGGAAAAGTTAAATTTACCTGAACGAATGGTCATTTTGAATGTGACACTGACTAATTTCCAGTGATCCCAGAACTGACTAAATTAAGAGACTGATTTTCAGAAGAATCAAAATAAAATGTTCACAACAGAACAAAACAAAAACAAAAACAAAAAAAAAAAAAAAAAAGTTCAAAAATGAAAGCAAACAGTGCCGGGCGTGTCAGTACCCGCCTTCAATCCTAGCACTCCACACACCTTCAATCCCAGCACTCTGGAGGCAGGGGCAGGCAGATTTCTGTGTGTTCAAGACCAGCCTGGCCTACATACTGAGTTCCAGGATAGCTGAGAATACAAGGAAACCCTGTCTCAAAAAGACCAAGAAAAATAAATAAGTAAAAACTAAAAACAAAATAATTAAACGGGCATGAATCCAGCACAAAGCATGCTCAGCCTTTTGAAACATAGGTGGTCCTGGAGTTCCTGTGTGACCACTGGGCTCAGCCTGCTGTCCAACACTCCCGTCAGGACTGCTTTTGTGGGTAGAGCACAAGACTCACCTTATTCACCTCCAGAATATTCATATGGTCCCTCCCCTCCCAGAAGCCTCCAATGACATTTCCCATGTAAAACATGGTGGCCCCTATACGGTGTGTCTTCCCATGGAGGAGACAAGTTCAGAACTGGCAGTGTCCAATAAGGATGACAATCAAAGGTGCCTGAAGTTCCACATACAGAGAATTCTGGATGTGAAATCACATGTAGGGGAGACCCAGAGAGAATGAAAAACATGATGTCTAACAAAATGCACAGATTCAATCCCTGGATGGAATGCGATACAAATTCACCAGGATGACATATAAAAATGCTCATAGTTGAGTCAACTGTGTGTTATGAATTGGAGTGTCCTTAAAGGATGGCTGGCACACCAGACAAGGATTCGAGTTTACAGATGAAAAGAATGAGCAACGCTCGATGCACTATGAAAGCAGTTCACTGCATAATTCCAAAATAAGAACCGTCACCACTCAGTGGCAGGAGCATCCGAACTTGTTCTTGCAAAGCAGCAAAAAGGAAGCGATGAAAAGTCTTAAACAAGCTGTCCAGGTTTAAATCCTCGCTCCACTTCCTACTAGGTATGCTGCCGCAGACACCAGTGCCTTCTATGGAGTTCACTAAGTTTCATTTGTTAAATGAGGACAAAGTATTATCCACTCAACTGGGATGTTGTAACGTTCGAAGATAACACCCAGGACGTTCTTTCAACACAGCTTAGTGAACAGGAAGCCCTGGATACTTATTAATACCGCTGCATTCTTGTGATCTAGGTAAAAGGTTTATCCCGGCACTCTGGCTACTCTACAGAATTAGCCCAAAGTCTGCTGCTCTCCCTTTAGTGCTGCTTTGTGGCCTGGCATGGCTTGCTCATTGAGAGGAGAGCAGAAAAGACTTGCTGGGGAGTTCATTAGCAATAAATACCAGCAGGCTCAAATCCTGTTTGCCTCCTGCAGGGAGGTAAAATGACTTCAGACAAGCGATAATCATCCCTGGAAATCTGAGTTTTGATTCTGATGCCCACGCATCTGCGGAAATCACTGCCCATGCAGCGCTGTCAGTCACTGTCGTACATTCTCCACACTTTCATCTACATGTCATTTTAGCTCTGTAACACGAGATGAGTAGGTTATTCTGCCAAGCGTCACAGTGAACACAAAGAGCAAAAATATTTTCCTCTTTCCTGGATCAGAAAGGAAAGAAGTTGCAAAAGGTAAATCTATGCTTTAATAATTCTTACGTCAGGGCTGGAGAGATGGTCTAATGGTTGAGAGAACTGGCTGCTCTTTCATAAGACCTGGATTCCATTCCTAGCATCTACATGGCAGCTAATAACCATCTATAACTCCAGTTCCAAAGGACCAAATGCCCTCTTCTGGCCTCCATGGACATTGAACAACACAGGTGCACTTACATGTATGCAATCAAAACACTCAAACACATAAAAATTAAAAATATTTTAATTCTTAGTTCTTGCTTTATAGAAAAAGGACAGAACACACTTAAAAAAATCTCGGGGCTGGAGAGATAGCCTAGCGGTTAAGAGCACCGACGCTCTTGCAGAGGACCCGGGTTCGATCCCCAGCACCCACATGGCGGCTAAGAACTGTCTGTAACTCCAATTCCAGGAGAACTCCAGTTCTAGGGGAATCCGAGACCCTCTTCTGACCTCCGCGGCGTTGCACGACACGGGTGCACAGACCTGCATGCAGACAGAACATTCATACACATGCAAAAAAAAAAAATCTCATTACACCTTTTATAATCCCCTCTTAAAATGGCACATTCAGTCCTAGCACTTGGGAGGCAGAGGCAGGTGGATCTCTGTGAGTCCAAGGCCAGCCTGGTCTACAGAGTGAGTTCCAGGACAGCTGGGGCTACAGGGAGACCCTGTGTCAAAAAGACAAAAATGACATAGTCAGAAAGTTCTTTCGTTATCAAAGAAATGTAAATTAATTCAACAGAGACTTAAAAGGTGTCATTTAAGTCAAAATCTGAAACTGGGACTCACTTTCTACCACTGTCCCTCACTACTGCGCTCTCTTCCCAGTCTCTGTCCCAGCCTTTATAACTCACACTCACTGTCCCTCCCCTCCCTCACAGTTTTTCTTTGTCTTCTAAAATATCTTTCCTTTGAACATTCTCATTAGGCAGAGTTAATTTGGTGGTAGCTGATTCTGTTTATTCACTTTCTAAAAATGCAAGCCCCTCCCCACCCCCCAATCTGGCTCCAATCTTTTGGGAAGGATGGGAATTTTGATATTCAATGATGATGTAAAATAGAAGTGAACAGAGTGTCAACTTCAAAGTTAATCCAGTTTAATTCAGAGTGTTGAGGCCATTGTTATCCATAGGAGCCCTAGCCCCTTCCTCTCTGAAGACGCAAACCTGAATTCAGTTTGCTGGGCTCTCCTGCCCAGATCTGGTGTAGGGAGGAAATGGGGAAATAGTTTTGCATTACAACACACACTGAAACATTTCCCATTTATAAATATATATATATATATGACATTTAAAATATATAAATGTACAAAATTGTCTCATTATATATGTATTGAAATATCCATACATACACATACACACACTCTCTCACACATGGAAATATAAGCAGTTTTACATTTTTAAATGAAAGTTAGTGCTAGATATATTATTTGTTTAAGAAAATGAGATTCTGAAATCTTTCAAGGGCCCTTTTTAAAAGATTTATTTTGTTTTTAACTGTATTTGTGGTGGGAGAGGGTTGTGTATACTTGAGCGGAGGAGTCTGTGGAGTCCAGAAGGCCTAGGCTCCTCTGGGGCTGAACTTACATGTGAGTGTAAGTGTGAGTTGCCAACCTGGGTGCTGGAAACCAAACTCAGGTCCTCTGCAAGAGCAACACAGGCTCTTAACTGCTGAGTCATGGTTCCAACCCCAAACATATCATGAAAACGGCTGAATTTTGCCTAACTGCTAAAATGTATTTTCTTGCATGCTATCTTTGCTATTTCTATACAAAGATGGTTCATAGGCACAGGCGCCGATATATTTACTTTTCAAACTATGTTTTTCAAAGGCCTTAGCATTTTATTGTCCATTAAACTAAAAGAAATCTCAAGGATTTAGCTCAAGTTCCTTTCTATGTCATCCAGGGAAGAAACTTATAGACATCACTCTCTCTGATTGTCACATAAAATTGGCTCTTTGGATGCAAAAATAGTCTGGGGTTGTACAACAGTTCAGAGAGTAAAGGTGCTCAGTGCTCAGCCTTATGACCTGAGTTCAATTCCCAGGACACAGATGGTGGAAAGGAGAAACTGACTCCTGCACTTTGTCCTATAAATGCTACACAGGTCCCATGGAGCATATCCCCCCACACACAAACACTAAATGTAAAAATTATACACAAATAGCAAATGTAAAAAAATATACAAAATATATTCGGTAGATGTCTGTGAGACATCCAGCTTGTGGAATGAGCAGCTACTGGGATTTCAGCCTCATCAGAGTATAGACTGCCATTGTTGGACTACCCAGGCTGTATCATGGAGGCCAGTACAGGAAGATCAAGACAGGACGCCATGCTTACTGGACCTCATTTAGGTGACCATAGGAAGGAAAGACCCCAGTGTGGAGCACAAGGGCAGGATTGATGGTTGTCTGGGCTTGCCAAGGAGGAGCCTTCAAACACTTCCTTAAGGAAAACATGACATCTTTTAGCCAAAAAGAAGAAAATCCTCCAATTCAGGTGATATGTGTATGTATGTATGTATATATGTATATATTTATGTATGTGTATATATACATATATAGAAGCAATACAAGTTGGAGAGAACACCAACGACAAAAGAACTGCAAAAAAAAAAAGAGACGGAAACAGTGAAGTTCTCCCCAAACAATAAGCCTCTGCTTGAAAAAAAAAAAAAAACACTCTGGAAAGACTCAGAAAAAGATGCAAGACATGTATGGCAGAGTGCATGAACTCAGGTGGGGTCAGAGGCATGGAAAGGGAAATGACTCTAAATTGGATTGAGAAATGATGTATGATGTGTTGAAAAAGTTTAATAACAATAAAAAGAAAAAATATTTATACAAAATAAACCATGGCATTGCACATGTATTGGGTTTTAGCGTGCATGCTGTCCTTACGGCAGTGTCTGTGGAGTCAAGGTTTCCTCCATCCATCCACCTGGCTGGTGTCTCCACCTTCTAACCACTCTTTGCTCCATTTGCTGGTAAAGCCCTACAGTTGGGCTGTGGACCCTCCAGAGCATAAAACCCATGGGTCTGACACCATTTCCCCTCGCCTTGCTAAGGTCACTGACCGCAATGTCTTAATGAGTCACTTCAGAAATGTGTTTATGTCTAAAACTCGTCCAGAGAAGAGCCACTGGATTTCCGGTCGTTCTTCCACTGGTTGGTGACCCATTACAAGAGCCACCTGTAGACTAGTTATGAAGGTGATCCAGGCCGAGGTGGGGCAAGGGTGTTTATGAAATCTCTTTCTGCTTCCACCTGTTTATTCCCACCACCGACAGGACTCACATCTCTGCAATCCCAGGCACCCCATGCTTTCACTTTGATCTCCTCTACACATCCCCCCTGCAGGACCTGCCACCACAGCCTCACTGTGACCTAGCACTCTCTGCCATATGTCAGACCATCAGCACTTAGACTTCAATAATCTTCAAAAATCTGATTCCTGTGCTTTACATATAACCTGGGTTTGTCCCCTAAGGGATTGTCTGTCTAGAGCATCGTCCCCAATGTAGCCACATTAAGAAGTGGCAGGATTTTTACATGTGGAATCCAATGGGAGGCCACAGGGCTGGATGACTTCTGTCTCTCCAAGTAATCTCTCTTGCACAGACTTCTGACACCATCTATGATGACTCATGACTCACCGGGGCCAAAGTTAGCCTTTGAACCTCCAAAAGTGAGAGCTAACTAAACTTTTTCTCTACAAAGTATCCAACATTGGGTATTTCAGGATAGTAACAGAAAGAAGGTATTCATACAACACTGACTTAAATTTCAGTCCTTCACCACTATCTGTCACATTGGTCCAAGATCCTCCAAAAGTAGGGTAGAATCCTTGGCTTAAGTCCCTTACATCAAGTGGCATAATATTTGGTTTATTTGTTTCTTTTTTCTTTTTTTGTCTTTTTTGCCACAAAGTCTCTCAATAGCCCCAGCTGTCCTGGAACTCCCTTTGTAGACCAGGCTGGCCTTGAACTCACAGAGATCTGCCTGTCTCTGCCTCTCCAGTGTTGGAATTAAAGGCAGGTGCCACCACGCCCTACCAAGTGGCATAATATTTGTACGTGACTTAACGTACTCTCTTGCATATCTACTGCCATCTCTAGATTCTGAATAATACTAATTCAATGTAAGTGCAACGTGGTCATGATACTTGAATAGTTAAGAAAGAGCGACAGGAAAAGAAGTCTGCACAAGTTCAACAAGGACACGTTTCCTTCTCTGCATATCTTTACCTAGGTGGGTTGAAGACACGGATGACATACCTAAGAGTATAACTATATTTTAATATGTGTCCACAATGTGTACGCAAACACAATTAGGAACAAACTGCTTCATCTTTGAATTCCTATAACAACGATGCAACCAGAATTTATAGGGAAAAGCTATGAAGCTGACACGATTTAACAATATTACCTGAATGAGGGAGGTGAGGTTTCACTACGAATGATCCATGCTTCCTAGAGTGGTCCTGGCATGGGCAGCACAGCCAGGAATCTTTGCTAACTGGGTCTGCTTGTGCTTCCAAGGAGCAGAATGATTCGAATCTTCTCTCACCTGTCTGTCAGAAAATGATGGCACTTATCCCAATCATTCTTCTCATTCACAAACCACTTACTGGCCAGCAACATTGAGGACTGGGCTGAAATTTCACAGGGTGGACCTTAGTGTGAAATTATCACAGAGCTACCTGGAAATGTTTGAAAACAAGAAGCTCACATCTCTAGTAGGCTTGATGCTCTGCTGTGAGAACTGGCAGTGCCCAGGCTAGGTCCAAGCAAGCTCCTCCACCCTCTTTCCTCAGCCCAACTACCTCCCCTCTCAGGGACCCGCATTGCACCCTCCACACACAGTCACCATTTAAAAGAGAATTCTTGGAAATGTCTACAGAATCTTTCATCCAAAGACCAACTTTTTAACTGTAAAATCTTAAGTACCATGTGAAAGGGGGAAGAAAGAGAGAGAGAGAGAGAGAGAGAGAGAGAGAGAGGACACAGGAGGGAGGGAGAGGCAGAGAGAGGAGTGAGAAGAACCCACACAATGAGAGGAAATTGGGAAAAAGAGTTGGAAAGACTTAGGTGGAAGAGTTTTCTCAGAGGCTGCCTAATTCCAGTCGCTCATCAAGTAACTGGGCATTCGGTGGAGAGTTTACACTTCTCAAGGAGCAGCAACTTGGGTATTAACAATATCCTCACAGCAGATAAAGACTTAAGCATGCCTTATGTCAGTCTACACACAAGGCCTGTGGGCCACACAGGACCGAAACAATCAGGCCAAAGCTTGACTCTGCAGCAGCAACTCAGCCCAGTTCCTCCTTTCCTCCTGCCTCTGGGGGGAAGCCCACGTGAGGTCATCAAGACAGAGGTTGGCCTGAAATGACAATTTGTCTTGTATTATCTGTCACTGTTGCTGGCCAGTCCCCAGATGGAATGAACTGAGCTGTAGCTGGAGCAGAGTAGAGATGTCTGGCCTGGGAGGGTGCTCACAATTACACTCAAAATGTTTTAACCTCGGGCTGTGAAGCAGTGATGTTCTCAACAAATTTAATTCATCCTTCCCCCCTTCTTGACATCTATGATACAAGATTGATCCTATAGCCCTGTGCCTTTCAAGAAAACTAAACTGCAAAGGAATAATCATAACAGATGGCACACTGGTCACAGTAACAGGTCACATGGATTGGGTCAAGTACAGGGATACAAATTTTAGCCAGGGTTTTCTTTAAACCCCACAACTATGAGATACAGAATATTACCAGAAATGACAATGCTGTCTATTACATTTTAAATATTTATACACATATCTAAACAGTAACACCAGGAACTTGAAAATGTCATCAATGCTTTGACACAGACGAGCTCACTATGGCATTATCCATTTATTCATTTGCAACTGGCTTATGAAAATTTAAATACATACATAGTTCATGACAGAGCTAAGGAGAAAGGACTTCCTTTTGGCAGGTTGTGCAGGGATGGAGGATGGTTCAGTCAGAAAGCACTTGCTTTACTGAACCTGAGTTCCATCTATAGAACCCATACTAAAACTATTTTAAAGCTAGGCATAGTGGCACATATTTGTAACTCCAACACTGGGAGGCAGAACAGGCGGATCCCTGGGGTTCGAGATGAAGAGCTACAGGTAATCGACTGGTTCTGAGGGAGGAAGGATCTGTTTTCTCCAGGGATGAGCTCCCGGAGAGGTTGTCCATCCCAAGCGGATGGCCCTGAAGACAGGCACACAGGAATACCACCGCATGAACTCAGTGTGTTATATACACATGTATATTTGTAACTGTACATATGTATGTAGAAAAATAATTATCCAAGAAGAGGATAAAATTGCAAGGGAGTCGTAGGGACATGAAAGGAGGACTGGGAGGGGTAGAAATAATGTATGAAATTCTCCAGAAATTACATTTGAAGTAATTAATTTTCAGTAAACTGGGAATAGTGGCACTCACAATCCCACTGGGGAGGGGGGTAGAGACGGCAGATCCCTGGGGCTCCCTAGTCATCCAGGGTAGCCCGGTTGGAGAGATCCTGTCAGAAAGGAGAGGAGTGGTCATCCTCCTGAGGACAACATCCAGAGTTGTCCTCTGGTCACATGTGTACACACATGTGCTCCTGCACACACATGTGCTTCTGCACATGCCTGAACAGACACACATGCATAAACAGAAGTTTACATTATTTCAATGCCTTTTGAATTACAGTGGCTTTGGAATGGAGCTGTATATTTGGAATTAAAATAATAAAAGTATAAAGTAGCAAAACTTAGCATACCTACACTCACTGTACCTAGCTGACTGTCAGTTCGTTAGGACTCTTTTTCCTAGGAAAGGGCCCACTGTATGTAGGTGGCTTACACAACAGAAATATAAGGACTCAGATTTGGAAATCTGGGTTCCAGATATGAGCAGGATGCTTTCTCCTGGAACCTCACTCTTTTGTAGAGAGCTGCTCCTGACTGCCTCTTCACAAGGTCCCCGCTGTCTACCCATACACCCTTGCAGTCTTCTCTTCATACAAGGACACCAGTCATATTGGAATAGGGTGCGCTCTATAGGCCTCGTCCTAATGTAATTACCTTTTAATAGGTCCTGGCTCTAAAACTGTACTGTTTCGAGGTGCTGGGATGTGAGACTTACTTAAACATAGGTATTTTAGAAGGTCACAATTCGATCCAGAATAGTCATCAATAGGACGTATCAATGAAAGAACGTTCACATTCACGGTCCCTGTGGCTGTGCACAGATCACAGACACCCCCCCACCCACCCCCCGGGACAACCGCACTTCTAATTCTTCTCTTGCATTTCTTTTCTGTCTGTTTGTATCTTATGTAGCTCTAGAACTCCCCAGGTAGCCCAGGCTAGCCTTGTACTCTCAGCATTCTTCCTGCCTCAGCCTCCCACGTGCTGGGGTGAGAGGTTTGAGTTGACACAATTTAAGTATCTCGCTGTTTTCTCAAAGCATTGGAAACAATTTCCTTTTAAGCAAGGCTGGGCTTCATCTCCTACAAATTTTGATACATTGGGTATATATTATCATCACTCCAAAATGCATTTTAATTTCTCTTTTGGTTTCTTCCTTGACCTGTGGGTTATCTAGAAGTGTGTTGTCTAATTTCAAAATGTCAGGGATTTTCTTCACCGCTTTCCATTATTAACTTCTAATTTAATTTTGCTACTGTCAGAGAAAACAGTGTGCATGATTTCAATCCCTTTTAAATTATAGGGACTTGGTTAATGCCTCAGTATATGGTTTTACATTTGGAATTAAAAGAATAAAGTTGATAATAGCATAATTTAGCCCAGCTACATTCACGGTGGGTAAGTTGACTCAAAATATCAGTCACAGGAAGGAAAGCCTGAGCAAGGAAAGGCCTGAAATATGTTTCTAATTAGGAGAAGGTCTGATTGTTTCTCATGTGAAGGTAGACAAAGAATATATTTTTAGGGACATGAGTATCTTTTTCACCCCCAAGTGTTGACTAAAAGTCTGAAATGAATATGCTTATGTCTTGAGTCGCACCACTTTTTAAAACATCCCATAAAATTTCCATATAAAATGCTAATCATTTACTTTACTGCTGGAAATCTAGTAATGAGAGAAATCAAAAGATCAAGAAAAGAGTTAAAAACCTACCCTGTGGCAAAATGAACTGGACAGAGGGTCCACATTTTATAAAGGAATAACCAACAGAAGAGATTGTCTAACCACAAGATTTATTATTTTAAAGGCTGGTACAATAAAAATATAAACCTTTCTCCCCCCAAACAATTTCAAATATACTGCAGGAAAATGAGCAGAGAAAACTACTTTTCTACTTCTAAAATGGGCAATAATCTAAAAGTAGTGAAAAAATTTTAAATGAATAAAATACTCAAGGTTTACTTTGTTACTTTAAGGAAAACCATTTAGTTAAGCACATTTCTTTCTAACCCTTTTTAAACACAGGATTCAGAGGTAAACCTTATTTAGATAAGTTTCTAGTCAAGGATTTGACCTACATAATATAAGTTGTATAAATCAGAAACCCAGGCAATATTCTTAAATGAAGGGGCTAAAAATAACTTAATATTTTTCAGCCTTGGCATAAACATGAACTGAAAGAAATATAAATTTTCCTGACTGCTTTGTACCACACAGCCCAGTACAGAGGACAGTGAAGGCCTAACTTTTAAACTTCTTTCAAAGTGAGTCTCTGTAAATGCTGTGGTTTGGGCTACAATCATCATTCCTGAGTGAGAAATCACATTTTCAAAAAAGACTCCATGGACCAACCCGCTAACAACAAGGGACGGCAAGATGGGCGCACACCACACCGTGCTGCTGGTTCAAATGTTCTTCCTGGTTCAAAGACTGCTTTGACAAGCCTATGTTAAGGAAAATTCCCCCTTCCTAAACATTTTTTTTTTTTGTATTTTTGGGACAGGGTCTCCCTTTTAGTACATAGTCTCCAGCTGGCCTGGAGCTTACTATGTAGACCAGGCTGGACTTGAACTCACAGAGATCTACCTGCTCTGCCTCCCAAGTGCTGGGATTAAAGGTGTGTGTCACCACACCTGGCTCCCTTCCAAATATCTTTTGAGTCAGGCAGAGAGGCCTATTCCTGGAATCCCAGCACTCAGGCAACTGAGGCAGGAGGATGGCTAAGAGGTCTCAGCCAAAGCTGCTCTTGGACGTTTTTAGGAAAATTCTGTCCCAGAGCCAGCAAACAGCCCCATCCGGCAGGTTTTCAACTATACATGTCTGAGGGATTATACTAGATTTTCATACACCATGCCCTATGGAAATGGTCCAAATGCCAAAGCACACACTGGGAAGCAGAGCATGCACTATCTTGAGCCATTTTATACCATTTGGCAGTAAAGCTACTGTTGTAATAAAAAGACAAACCGAGCTTGAAACTTACCCTGGAAAGACTTGCTGCTGGGGCAGGGAACACAGGACTCCCTGCATGTAAGGTAAACAACGCCCTATCACCTAGTTACACCCTAAACCCCCAGGAAGACAAAAATCATCCTTACCACACAAGGAAGGACAAAGCCCTTCATTATCATGAGTCATGAAATACTGCTACAACAATTTTCATTTTCATAAAACGAAGTTTTAGCATTGGCCTGAAGGTATTTCCCAACTGCACTATGGACTGATCCATCTTTATGGCCAACTGAGACAAAAGGATGGAGGAGAATGGTTTTCTCCTAATGCAGCATCTTCATCCAAAGGCTCTGACTGATAAGATATTAAGGGAAAGGACCATCAACCCACTTGCAATAAACAAGGCAAAGCTTCCACCTCTGACCAGAAACAGATAAAAGGGGCTTTGCTTTCAGTGGGAAATTTTCATATGATGTATATAAAGTAATCCAACACAGCAATCAACTTAGAGTAGCACACAGCCTGATAAAGGATTCCCACTGCACCACAGGCGAGTCCCTTCCCATTCAGTGGGCCTTAAGTCCAGTTAGACAGCTGCTATTTAGGAAGTTTCTTGGACTCTCCTGACCAGCTACTTGAACGGAGGTTTCTCCTGTCTGGCACTGTATTTCCTGTTATATAGCCTTTGTATACCCATACACTCATATACATACATGGTACGTGTGTGCCTTTCAGAAGGCTTTTGAACTAATATATTTCCCTCTGGTTTGCCACACCACCTACGCGTTATCGCTTTTCTCTTTCCCCTTGTATAACCTTCTCCTCTCCCTCCCTCCCCAGTTAAATACCCCCCACGTTTCCCCATTTCCTTCTTGATAATACCTGTCTCCTCCTATCCCCCTTTCTGGAGCTCCTTCTTGCCCTTTATACCCATAGTTTCTTTCTGTTGTCCAGGTTCCTACTATTACAACAGGATATGTACTCATACATAAGGATCTGGAGCTAAGATTCTCAAATGAGAAAGAATATACATCACTTGTTATTCTGAGTCTGTGTTACTTCATTTAGTATAATGGTTTCTAGTTCTATCCATTTATCTGCAAATCTCACGATTTTGTCTTTCTTTACCACTGAGCAGAATTCCATTACCACATTTGTATCATCTACTTGTCAGTTGTGGGACATATAGGCTGTTTCCATATCTTAAGTATTGTGAAATGAGCTACAACAAACATGGATGCACAAGTATAAATGCAGTAGGGTTTCACCTTTGGGTGTATGCCTGGGAGCAGTATAGCCAGATCATATCGTAGATTTATTCTTAATTCTTAGAGAGTTCTCCACAGTGCTTTTCACAGTGGTTGTACCAGTTTGCAATCACTTCAGCAGTGAACGAGGATTCCCTTTCCCAGAATCCTTGACAGCGTTTGGTGTTATTTATTTTTCTTGATCTCAGTCATTCTGGCTGGGCCCAGATGTCAGGGCCTAGGTCAGAGGTCACCGTGTGTGTGTGTGTGTGTGTGTGTGTGTGTGTGTGTGTGTA
>VZQC01009509.1:1575598-1658998 GCA_009823505.1 Rhizomys pruinosus | reverse complement strand
CTCTCTCTCTCTCTCTCTCTCTCTCTCTCTCTCTCTCTCTCTCTCACACACACACACACACACACACACACACACACACACACGAAAGTTCTCACATAGCTCAAGGTGGCTTCAAACTCACTGTGTGGCTGAGGATGAAGGAGAACTTCCGGTCTTGCCTCCATCTTGGGGATCCCAGTGTGCTCCACCACACCCAGTTTACGCACTGCTGTGGACCAAAGCGAGGACTGTACAGGCTAGAGAAGCACGCTGCTCACAGAGCCACAGCCCCAGTCCAAAAATATCTTTTTAAAGCCAGCTGTTTTCCAACAATGAAACACTATGTTTTTTTTTTTCAATAATAAAATAAAATATTATGGGGTCCTTAATGAAATACTGGCTTTTATATTGTTAGTTTTGTTTTCTTATGAGGACCAAGAGCAACACTGGATTTTAAAATGCATTGATAATGTATCAGAAGGCAATTCTATGGCCTTCTCAATCAGTGGGCTTCAATGATTGTGATGCTACTAGTGTCAACACCTCGGAATGTTATTTACAGTGCCCTCAGCAAAAATGAGAAGAGCCATCCACACAGCCCTGTGGACTTGAAGGGTAACCGCTCTTCACTCTCCCTTCTTGTAAATACTGACTGAGAAACAGAACTTGGACCAGAGAGCTAGGGATGACGGGCAAATAAAGTTTCTACTTTCCAAAAGACAGGAAAGAGAAACCGAGAAGAGAGAGAAGCACGAAGCATGGCCCTGCACTCCTACACAACCCCGGTGCTTAGGCAGGTGATCCAGACAGTCTTGACAGACTGCTGAATGAACAGGCCATACCAAGTCAGAGGAGCAAGTGGTGGGTCCTCTGACAGGGCTAGCGGCCTGGCAGGCTGGGGATCTGTGGTGGGCAGTATACATTTGGACTTAAGTGAGGAATCTGCCAAGAGTCCTCACGACAACTTTAAAGGACACCATGTGTAAGTGTGGATTGGATGCTGGGGCAGCCGCGTGTTACACTAACGTAACTGATGTACAGGTGAGCAAAGTGCTGCCCACATCCCGGCAGCACCCTTCTGTGGAAGCCCTAGCAGAGGCGTCGCTCCTCAGACCTTCTGCTCCTGGGTTTTTGTTTTTTTTAACTGATGACCAAAGAATGAACATTTACTCTATCTTCATATTACACAATGAAGACTAGTATTTCTATAGTCGTTCACTCCCCCTGTTGACGAAAGAACTGTCAACCTCAGCAAAGAAGTGAGATCATTTCATTTTCCTTCCATTCCTTTAATTAATTAATTGATTTTTACATTTTGTTTTGTGTATGCAGAAGTGTGCGTGCTCCGTGCTGTGGTCAGGGGAACACTGGGGGGGGGGGTCATTACTCTCCTTCTACCAGGTGGGTCCCAGGAGGAATTGAACTCAAGTTCTCAGAGTTGGCCTTAGCAGCAAGCGCCTTTATCTGCTCAGCCATCTCATTTTCCAAAAGTTCTCATTTTCCAAAAAATGAAACTGAGATGGCTCCAGCGGAAGGCTCGTTTGCTGTGACAAAGCCAGGACCAGCAGAACAGGAATCCAACTTCCAGTTGCAAGTCTTCTGACTTTACACCTTGACCCAACCCATAAGAGCAAAACTACAGGTATAGGAATGGAAATTTTAAAACACTTGTAAGAAGTAATGGGAGTTACATGAAACACAGCTCCCGTCAGAAGCCCAGGGAGCCCTCAGGGGGAGGATTTTGTCCATCGATATCTTGAACATAGAACTAAATATGATTTATGAGATGATAGAGCTCAATCAAGCTGCACTGTAGGGCTAGAAATTCAGAGAGAATCATAGCTCCCCCTTCTCTCTGTTGATCTCAGCCCATCTGGGTACAGAGTCTCACCCCCCAGCTGTGAGATTTAAGAGCTTTCCTCATCCTGGTAGTTTCTTATCCTAGCACAAGGTTAAATGGCTCGGGAAACATATTTTTAGAGTCGGTGTTCAAAGGCTGCCCATGTGACCACGGACCAGGAAAACTGATAGCAGTTCCTGAAACACGGAATTCCACGTTTCAGAGTTCATTCAGGAGTCATTGATAATCATTGATAAATGGGAGAAGGGGTTCTCAATAGCTAGGCATGTGTTCCTTCTGAGGACTGTATCCTCATCACTACAGACTCCCCTACCGTAAAGCCCAGAGCTGTGAAAGATGCACCGTTGCTTGGACTACAACATGGATACCAAGGACCTTTCTGACCCCCAATTCCAGAAATGGTGACAACTCTCCAGGCTTTCTAGTGACTACAGCTAAGGACTTGTCCTGCGATCTTTACCGCTTCTCTGTGAAGCTTTCCTTGGACAGCATCTCTGCACTTTCTTCTCTAAGCACCCTAATTTAAAAGGGGTTCAATGCCACAGAAGAAAGAAGAATCACAAACACATGGAGCACCCAGGACTTCTAAAATCCTCCCGAGGGACCTTTTCCTTCTTCTCGAGTTGGTTCTGTGAGACCCAAGGCAAGAGATAATCCGTCTGTGCCAAATGCATGGAGGGTAATGGCAGCCTACCAAAGCAGCAATACAAGGAGTCTCCAAACAGCTACGGAAATCCATATTTAAGCATATGCTACACTTCCTGAGCCAATAGTGTCTAAACCTATAAAAACGTGTGTGCCCTCTGGCATTCCAACAGGATAATCCTGGCTTGGCGGCTCCGTCAAGACGCCTCCCCTCCGACTACTTCACAGCAGCTGAAGTGGCCGCCTGGAAACTGCTTTGCATGTTCGAAGCCATCCTTGGCTTTTCTCACTTGAAGACACCTCCTCATCCTCTATTTCTGATCCCCCCACCCACCCACTAGTCTTCTCATTCCCAGCTTCTATGAGGAACATCAAAGACAAAATTCACTAGGTAAACAGGCAACCATAGAGGGGTTGGAGGGGAGGAACTAACTTAAATCAACAGTACCCAAGTCTGGGAGTCAAGGGTTTGTGGTATTTTTCCACAAGATGCTGTCTAACAGCTTATACTGAAACAGTTCAAATACCCTTGCTGGTAGCTCTGCAACAGGCCAAGCCATGCGCACCAGAAACTCCAGCCAGGACACCTGCTGCCAGCAAGACCCTGCAACCAGCCCAGCAGACATGCCGTGGCTTTCTTTTAATAATATATGAATGTATTTCAGACCCTGGGTTTATGGCCTGTGCTGATTTGGGGGGTAAGGGCAGGCAGAGAATGACTGAGTTATGCCTACCAGACAACAGCACATCCAGGCAGCAGCCCCAAGGGCACTGTGAGAAGGATTTTCTGATTATGTCATCAAACAGGAAACCTCATGGAGACACTGGGATTGATGTATTTTCCACTGGAGCTGGGAGCTGGCGGGATGTAGTCACTGGAAGGGAGGGAAATGGGGGAGATGGAGGTGCTGTCTTCCCTAGCACACTGAAGGAAGTCGCTCGCAGGGGTTCACATCCTCAAGCCACTCGGCAAACGAGGATTTTACAACTTCAGCTGACACCGGCTAGGAAGGCACCCCACAAAGAGTTTCTGTGAGCCATGGCACCATTCTTGCTCCAGATGGCATGGAAAATAATTTATAAATGACAAAAGTTCAATGAGTGGATGGCAGATGTTCACCACCAGCTCTCCGGCCACCCACTTCAGTAGAACTGAGAGCTTTCAATCAACTCCTGCCTCTCAGAGGACCTTCAGACAGCATCAGAACATGTGTACAATATGTTCTCCAAAAGGAGCTGGCCAAATATGAAAGATTAGAAAATCAAGGGAAATAAAAATAGAAACTAGAAACGTCTCCTGTTTTCTCCCAAATCCACAATTCCAAGCACGGGCTAAGAACAAAAGACTTTGCATTTTTGGAACCAAACTTCACACACCGTCTTCATAATCTTCTTTTAATTACCTTAGTATACATTCACTGCTAAGGAAGCATCTAGAACTTTGGTCATGTATTTTAATAAAATATCTTCCCCATCTTCCCTTCTAATTAGTCAAGTCAACCTCCATATTATAAAAGCACTCCAACCCAATACTCATCCAACGGCAACTCTGAAACCTAAAGGGTCTCCTATTTTTCATTTCACTTCTGAGTTTCCAAGACAAAAAGAATAAAAGAACATTTTTTTAGTCTTTTCGAGACAGGGTCTCCTGTAGCCCCAGCTGGAACTCTGTGGACCAGGCTGGCCTTGAATTCACAGAGATCCACCTGCCTCTACCTCCCGAGTGCTTGAATTAAAGTTGTGCAATACCACACAGCTAAAAAAAAAAAAGAACATTTTTTAAAAGTGCCATTGTGCACTGGGATGCAGTGCGTGATAGAGCATGCTTGCCCAGTGTGGAGGATGACCTAGATTCAATCCCAACAGCATGGAGGTGCACAAGCTAGTGCGCCCCTGCAGTCCCAGCACTCAGGAGGCAGAAGCAGGATCCAAAGTTCAAGGTTATCCTGGGCTATAGAATGAATTGGAGTCCAGCTCATTATATTCATTACATTTTTGAGGCAGGGTCTCATACAGACCTCGCCTCAAAAATTTAAAAAGAAAGAAAGAACTGAATCTAAAACATATCATCTTATAAAGTAAACTTCCTTTTCTTCAGGAAAAGTAGCTCAGCTGCTCTTCAAGGCAGTGAATCATTTACACATAGAGAGAAGTAGGCAGAGATAATCATCCTAACTAAATTCTTTGGTATTTAAAAATCATGCTGGCCTATAAAACAGATGCAACTGAAACAACTTGCCAATTTCAAAAGAGCCATCTTTGAGGCTAGAGATGGTTCAGTGGTTAAGAGCACTGGCTGTTCTCCCAGAGGACCTGGGTTCAGCTCCCAGTACTAACTGGCAACTAACAACCACCTGTAACTAAGGGAGTTGACATCCTCTTCTGGCCTCTGCAGGCATGTCATGACACTTACATACACAGAGGCAAAACACCCATATGCATAAAATAGAAATCAATCCATGAAAGCCAGGTTTGGTGGCACACGCCTTTAATCCCAACACTTGGGAGGCAGAGGCAGGCAGATCTCTGTGAGTTCAAAGCCAGCCTGGACTACATAGTAAGTTCCAGGCCAGCTGTGGCTGCAGGGAGACCCTGTCTCAAAAAGACAGACGGACGGACGAACGAAGGCAACGACGGAGGAGGAAGGACCGGAAATGCAGGAGGACGGACAGAACGGAAGCAGCAGAAAGGAAGAAACAAGAGAATATCAGGAAAGAAGCCAAGGAAGGAAGACAGAGAAGGAAGACGAAAGAAGAAAGAAAGGACAGAAAAGAAACGAAAAAGTAAGAGAACGAAGAAAGAAGAAAGAAGAGAAAGATAAGAAAGAAAGAAAGAATGACAACAAGAAGAAAGAAGGCAAAAAAAAGAGAAGAAGAAGAAAGGAAAGAAAGCAAGAAAGAAAGAAGAAAAAAATGAAAAGAAAGAAAGAAAGAAAAGCACCAGAAAGAAGAAAGAAAGAAAAGAAAAGAAAAGAAAAGAAATGAAAGAAAAAAGAACGAAGCGAGAGAAAGACACAAGAAAGATAAGAAAGAAGAAGAAACGAAAGGAAAAGAAAAGAAAGCAAAAATTATAAAAAAGAAGAGCAAAAATCAGTTAGATGAGATTAGAATTAAAGCACCAAAGCAAACTTTTCGGCCAGTAAATGTTCTCTGGACTAAGGAAGTTTGGCCGTTCTAGCCCAAGCCCAGGGCTTGCTCTATGGAATGGAAGGAGGTGGTGATTAACACAGAGGCCTATGGCTTGTATCTGTCCTTGCCACGGAGCTAGCCCAACGCAGCCCTTGTTGCTTTAACCTCTTCCATAAATAGATCTCAAAGAACGCCTGCTGAGGCACTGTGAGGTAACATGTTTATCATATGCAGAGGCCTGCATAAGAACAAGGATGCTTCCCTTGCATGGTGGCACACTGCGCTTGCCATCAGCACCCAGACCACTCTACAAAGGCCTGTTCGTCCCAGGTCCGCTGCCTCACAGGGTGTATTCCGTTCCAGGTTAGTCTGCCTCACAGAGTGAGTTCCACGCACGCCTCAGGCTTAGAATCGGGGCCCCCGTCCCCAAACATAAACCAAAACAAAACTCCCTCCCATTCACCAAAATGTAAGCATATAGGGAACAATCTTAAATGAATGTATAGCGTGTTGTAGTTACCAAAAAAAAAAAAAAAAACAAAGATTTTTTTTTGGTCTTTTCGAGACAGGGTCTCCCTGTAGTCCCAGCTGTCCTGGAACTCACTCTGTAGACCAGGCTGGCCTTGAACTCACAAAGATCCGCCTGCCTCTGCCTCCCAAGTGCTAGGATTAAAGGTGTGCACCACCACGCCCGGCTCGGTTTTTTTATTTTAAAAGATATTTTACTGTATGTGTGTGTGTGCCTCTGTGTCTGTGTGTGTGTGTGGGGGGGGGGTATTATAGAGGTGTGCATGCCTGGGCACACACGGAAGTCATAGGACAGCTTCCTGGAGTTGGGTCCTTGCTCCTTGCTCCTTGCTGATGCAGGCTCTTGCACAAGCTTCCAGCTCATCCCGTTGCATCTCTGTGCAGGACTGCTGAGGTTACTACTGAAAAGAGCCGCCATATTCAGCTTGTTTGTGGTTCCAAAGCCACAGGCCATCAGGTTCGTGTGACTAGTGTTCTTGGCTGCTGAGCCATCTCATCTGCCCTGCTTTCCTTTTTGTTTTTGCTTCCACAAAATATTTTTAAGAATAACCAGGAACAGTTAAAAATGAAACTATCCCCTAGATTCTCGATTTCATATAAGTCTTTGGTGATTTGGTTTTCCTTTGTTGCCTCAGGGCTAGTCCTGTTGTTTGCAATTTCCTTTCAAACAACACTCTACTTCTTCACTGAGAGTGAAAGAAAAAGCAAGAATTATGATAGACAGTGGTCAAATACTGTATGCATGGAAGAGGGAGATCCAGAGGAACGTCAGCCACCTTCTATACTGTTCTAAGTATCTATACCTCCATATACAGCCAAGTTGTGACTGGAGATATCAAACCAATGCAGATTAGAGAGAGGATTTTTATAAAGCAAGCATAGGCATTTGGACATGTATCCAGAGCTGCATAGCAGATATGGAAACCTGGCAAGTGTTAAATTTTGCTGGAGATTCTATGGATTAAATTTCATACCAAAGAAACTATTCACTGTGAAAAAAATATCTCTAGTTAAACAAATTATTCCAAACTTGGGATTAAATGTGTACAATAAAGCTTCCAGAAAACACTGCACCATTGTCTCCTTTCTTTGCCTTGAGGAACTTGAACAGACAGCCACCAGACAAGGGCTGAACTCCCCCCAGCTTTCAAGGGTAAATTTCTGTGAGACCATCTCCTGAGTACAAAGAGACTTTACACAGGCAGTTCTGTAACTTAAGACATCCTACGCTAAATTATTGTGAGCTTCTGACTGCTGCTTATCAGGTTCACTCACCAAAGATACAACCAAGGAAAACAGAGGTGGGTGAGATCGTGGAACAAAATGATAACTGACTACAACACAAACAAGCTGCAACCACAGCAGCAAACACTGCCACACAATCTCCAGTGAAGACGATACTTTCCCCCAGACCCCCAGAGCACAGTGTGCATTAAAGTCCTCGTCAGGGTGTCAGATGTGGTGATCTGTTATGTAAGACCAATCCGTGTTTCAAGCCAAATAAACAACTTATCAAAAGCAGCTCATTAAGATGAACCTAAATCATCACTGTTTACTACAACTTTCTGTAACTTACCTTAGCTCTTCCAGCCTGGCTGTCTCCAGCTTGTGACTACTAGACATTGGAAATGGGACCCATACAATGGAGGGCCCAAATCATTACTGTTACCATATTTCATTTCAAATTTAAATAGCCGCATACCATTGGTGAATACCATATTGGACACAAGGGCCCTAGGAATCTAAATCAGAAAAAAATTTATTTGTTTATTTTTATTTTATGTGTATGAGTCTTTTGCCTGCATGTATGTAAGTGCACCCATGACATGAAATGCCTGCAGAGGCCAGAGGAAGGTATCAGATCCCACTGGAGGTGGAGTTACAGATAGTTGTTAGCCGGTTCATGGATACTGGGAATGGAACCCAGATCCTCTGGAAGAACAGCCAGTGCTCTTAACCACTGAGCCATCTTTCTAAACCCTTAATCAGAAACTTAAAAAATAAATCATCATTGAGGCTGAGGGTGTAGCTCAAGGTGGAACACTGGGAACCTAGATTTGACCCATACCATTACCCTAAATCAGCACAGAGAACCACACTGATTCAGTCATTTAACAATCAGAAGTGGAAAGAATAATTTTAGAATAAGAATCACAGTTCACTTATAAGAGATGAAATATATAACAGGTTCTCAACATCTTAAAGGCAGACACCAGTGTGTCTTAGTCTGAATATGAAATGTTCCCAGAGGCTCCTGTGCTTGAACACTCCCTCACCAGCTGGTGGCGCTGTACTGGGATGTTATAGAACCTTTAAGAGGTAGAGCCTAGCTAGCGGAAGGGGGGCAGGGCAGGCGTCATGAGGCATAGCCCAGCCCAGGTCCAGCCTGCGTTGGCTGTTTCCTGATGGAGCCGACTTGAGTTCAGCCATGCTTTCCCACCATGATGGACTGTGAGTCCAAATAAACCCTTCTTCCTTTACATGATTTCTTTCAGGTTCTTTATATAGTGATGACAAACAGAACTAAGGCCCCAAATAAAAAGTAATCACAGGCATCAAGGTAATGATTTATATGTAAAAATATATCCATTGGTAAGTTGGACTAGTTTACAAATGATATTAGCATCTTTAAAAAAGACAATGAATTGTTTCAAAGTGGGAATTGGGCTGCTTCATGAGTATTTAGGGAAGAAAAGTACAATTGAAGAGATTCTTCATTTCAGTCTGTCGGCATTGTTTGCTCTTAATTTTAAGAATGAGTGAGAGGAGAAGCATGCATCTGACACTTTACAATTTGCATTCTTGTACCTTGACAGACATCACAGTGAGCTGACTGTGTCAGGTGTAAAAAGTGTTTTCACACCTCCTCCCGAAGTGTGCTTTCATTATTATTCAACATTTAATTAAGTCATAACAGCAGAAAACATCTGGTAGTAAACCTCAGCGCATACACCACACACCATGAATGACAGAGTGACAGAACACTAGTGCCTGTAAATAAGGGATTGCGCAGAAAAGGTGGTATTTGTAGAAATAAGGAAAAAGAAACGCCCCAGGATAAACAGATACAACTGGACCACGGCACTGCCACACGCCTCTGTGTGACGGCAGAGGGTCAGACCTTGCTAAAGCTTTAGTTTCCTTCTTTGAAAAATGGAGATAATAACACAGACTTGGTGCTAAATCAACCACAGATGGAGTGCTCCATATACAGAAAGCAAACACTAAATACGTTCTTTCATACCCCTATTACCATAAAATTGCCTTTAGCTATATCAAGTAAGCAAAGTTTGAAGCAACCACATGGTTTTTACCTGTAAAGACAAGTAGCACCCTATTGTCCAGTTTTTAAATTTTTCTTTGTCACATAGAACAAGACAGACTCTTTGATCAATCTTGTTTGTTCCCTGATGCCGAGATGATGCTGTTGTCTTGAATAGGCTGAAGGAGGTAACCACGTCATTCCAAATAGAAATAGTATGTTTATAAGAACTGGAATTGGGACCTGGCGTGGTGGCAGGTTTAAAGGTGGCACACCTTTAATCCTAGCACTCGGGAGGCAGAGGCAGGTGGATCTTTTTGAGTTCAAGGCCAGCCTGGTCTACAGAGTGAGTTCCAGGACAGCTGGGGCTACAGGGAGACCCTGTCTTGAAAAGACCAAAAAAAAAAAAAATAAGAATGGATATTGGAATTCTTATAAACACACTATTTCTATTTCTTCACATATTGTCAAACATCAGCTTTGTTTTGCAAGAGATGAGAAATGAAATAAAAGTGGATTTAAGCTTTAAGTTAAAAAAAAAAACCCACTAGTTAGCTGCAGAGACCTTAGGGACCATCTAGTCTAATCATTTAATTTTAATTTTTGGAGCCTAATCCTGAAAGAGCAACCTTGCTGGCCCCAGAACTCTGAGAGCCTCATTCCAGGGCTCTCCCTGTTTAAGAACTGTCCTAGTTTGTCTTCCATTGCTGTGACAAAACACTCTGACCAACACCAACTTGGGGAAGAAAGGGTTTATTCAGCTTACATCTCCTGGGTCACAGTTCTCAGGGAGTCCAAGGCAAGAACTCAGGGCAGGAACCTGGAGGCAGGAGCTGAAGCACAGGCCATGGAGAAATGCTGTTCACTGGCTTGCTCCCCTGGCCCATGCTCAGCCTGCCCTCTTATACCATACACAACAACCTGCCCAGCATGGCACCACTCATTGTGGGCTGGGCTCTCCCACACTGCTTGACCATCAAGACAATACTCCACAGATGTGCCCACAGGCCAATCCAATGGAGCCAGTTCCCCAACTGAGGCTCCCTCAACCCAGGTGTGTCAAGTTGACACTAAAGCTATCCAGCACAAGGACATTACATCAAAACTTGAATCAGTATTGACTTAGAGCTCAGTAGCTCTGTGAACATCTTGCATATTGAAGTTGCTACTGAGTGAAATAATAAAATTATAGCAAATTACAATGTATACACAGAAAGGCATAGTCTTCTCTAGCTACATTTAGATGAGGTTCTGTTCAAGATATAAGTAAATGGTCCAGCTCAGTAATTTGAAGTCTTAAAAGAATGTATGCCTTGTGAAAAGTGAACATATCAAGATGCACATGTTTACACACACATAAACACACACCCCACACATCATAGACAACACAGGACACAGGCATACATATCACACACATATACCACACAAACTCAGTACACATAGCATACATAAATACATACACCACACATATCATACATACACACCACATGTAGGTAGAAGGCTATCTCTAGGATACAAAAATAAATTAGGAAGTTAACATCTTATTGGTGCAGCTTCTTAGCAGATGACCTTTAAGCTATGCCTGTGTGTTAGGCCTGCTTTGTCCTGGCCCATGAGGCCCGCAGTAACTTCTTGAGCCTGCTCTAAAGTTTGACGGCCTGTCTCTTAGTTTCAAAAGCTGGTCACTTCCGCATAAGGGTGACTCAGCATAGACTGGGCTGAAAACGCCCCTACCTGGACACAACTAATGAGGCGAATTTTATTGGCCCAAAGCTATCCCCCCACTCTATGTATTTCCTGTCCCACCTTCTTTTCTCTGCCCCTCCCGTCAAGCAAATATAAGCTGCTGCCTGACACAATAAAGTGAGCCCTTGCTTGACAAGCTCCTGGTCTGGTGTGTGTTCTCTTGCGGACTGTCGACACTCATCATCCCGCTCAGCCCCATCCACCGAGAAGGCCAGCTGGTTCGAGCCTCTTCTCCCCCATCCCTCTTCAGGTGACACCCACACCTGTGTCATGACCACCACAAATTTTTGTGGATTTCATACAGTACGTTTTAATTATGTTTAGACCTGTCCTATCTGCACTCCCCATAGCCTGCCCACAGTATTTCACGCATTTTGTCTCACACATTAAAGCCTATCAAGTCAAGTTATGCACCCGGCAGTCCCTCTGTGTGAGTTAGCCCACTGGAACCAGTTCAGTCTATCTATCATTACTCCCTAAAAGAAAACAACTATCCTTTATCCAGGAGTGGTTAAGTTGTCCATAGTTCCTTGACTAAAGTTGGGACCTCCTGCATTTCCCCGGTTCTATGATGGTTTTATCTGACTGAGCTTACATGGGTCTTGTACATGCTGTCATCATAGCTCCCAAGACCAAAGACAAGAAGGAGACAGCTGTGTCTCTCGAAATAAAGAAATCAATGTTCGACAGCCCTGAGGGGGACTGTGACTTGAGTTGAGCCCTGTGACAGACCCAGAACTACGAGGGCTACCCAGCACTCATTTTCCCCATAGTTCTCACAGGAAGTCTTCCAGTTGTTTGACGGGACCTTCGCTCCATGGATAGGGAAAAGAAACATAAGTTTAAAACTTGAGGTAGGTGTCTATGATGATTGACTGCTGTCAAAAGACAGATTGTGGGAGATGGGCCTTCAGCCATCCCTGGGGAGAGTACCTTGACTCCTGCCATGGGCAGACCATCCCCTGGTTGGGGGTCCTGGACTGCATGCAGGAGGGTAGCTGAGCACAGGTTACACATTTCATTGCTTTCTTCTGAACGGGACACTGTGCACAGCCACTTCAAGTTCCTGCTGCCTCTATTTCTCCCAAGATGGACTGGACTCTCAACTGTGCCCTAAAATAAATCCATTCTCTCCTAAGCTGCTTTTGTCAGGGTGTTTTATTATAACAGTAGACAAATAACTTAGGTGTAGAGGTAAACTGATAATAAATGGTCACACTGAATAGAAGAGTCCAGGAAGCCTTGCATCAAGAGTGGAGAAGGCAGTTGGCCCAAAAGATAACCATAGACGAAGGGCCACTTAAAGTGACGAGGCCTGTTACTCAAGGCAGCGGTGGATGAAGAAAGCTAATCCCAGTACTCAGGAAGGGGAAGCAGGCACTCAGAAATTCAAGGTCATCACAGGGATTATGAAGCCTGCCTGTACAACAGGTGTGGCAGGAGGAAGAACGGAAGCTGAACAGCCCACAGAGAGGAGGGAAGAGGACCGGGGGGGGGGGTGGCCTAGACAGGAAGGGGACAGCATCTAAACCTGGAATTGAACTGTCAACAGTTCAAGGATTATGACTCCAGAAGGTCTGAGTTTGAGCCTTCGACAGTGAATTTGATTCCGATGTGCTAGCTGTTGGGATAGACGGTGCAACAGCTGTGTGAAGAAAGCCTGACAGGTGGGTAGAAATACGAAACTGAAATTCAGACCAGATTCCCCATAGTCCCAGCATTGAAGAACTGGCTCAGCCAGATGCTGGTTTGCCTCTCCTCTGCAGGGAAGTTTAGTGTGTGTTGGCTCTAAGAGCAACCCCAAGTCTCTCCAACCTCCAGCAAACACAAAGTAGTCTGCCACTCCATGTTTCAATTAGCCCAGAATCTTCAACTAGGCTTACAAGCACACAATGTGCACACACACAATACACAGAGACACACACACAAGTACACACATGCACAACACAGACCCATACAAGTACACACACAAACACACAGAAGCATATAAAACACATACACAAGGATACAACACATGCACATGTCCACAGTGACTTTAGCTTTGATGTCCCCTTCTGCACAGACATGTCCTGTATGACCAGCAAAGTGTCATGTTATTTGGATTAATATGCACAGTATTGAAATGCTATGAAATCATGAAGGCGTTGGCTACTTAGTGTTGTTCAGGTATTATTAAAACAGAGGAATTAGTCTTATAGTTATCCCCTTATGGATGTGACTGTCTGCCTCAAAAAAAAAAAAAAAAAAAAAAGGAAGAACACCCATTTCTGTCTCAAATTACCTTTTCTGAGGGAAATTAGGTGAGTTAAAGATGGTGAAAATGACATTTCAATGAGCCTGTAAAAAGAGAAAGAAATTCTGTCCATAAGGAGAAGCACCTGCCAGTCAAGGGAATCGTTTCCCATTCAGAGTGTGTACAGGTTGACTGGACAGAGCGGACGCAGTGAAGACAGGTCTTTCTTTCTGGGCCTGTGTGCCATCCCTCTTTGCATTCTGACCCTCATTGGAATGCTAATGTGCCGTTATGATGTGGAAGTACTGCAGGATATGTATTCCATAGTCACCATCAACTAGAGCTAAACTGTAGGAACGTAAATGCTAAAAATGTTAAAAATGATCCTCAGTGCTAGCTCATGTCATTAACAAGAAGCCAAGGGGCTAGAGAGATGGTTCAGTTGGTACGCTGCTGACTGTGACGCATGAGAAACTGATTTTGGATTTCCAGAACTCATGTAACAAGCCAGGCATGGTGGCACTCGTTCCTTTAATCCCAGTATTCAGGATTCAGAGACAAAGAGTTCTGGAGCTCACTGGCCAGATGGCCAGATGCTCTGGTTGAATCAGCAGGTTTCCCTTTCAGTGGGACACTCTGCCCCCCAAAATAAGATGCCAGTCCATAAAGAAGGCACTTAGCATTGAACTCTGGCTCCGTATGCACATGTGCATTGCACACACACACACACACACACACACACACGCACACACACACACACAAAAGCACATGTATGCATGGCTTTGGCAGCTTAGTCATTCCCATATGTCATCACTGAGAAGAGAATCTGATTTCTCAGGAATCATAAGCAAAGCTTAATGTGAATTTCCGGGCTGGAACTGAAGTATTAGAGCCAAATAGTTACTAGGGCTTGGCTTGTCCATAAAACTAATTGTACTAGGAGTTAGAAAATCAGATTTCAGGCCAGGCATGGTGGTGCATGCCTTTAATCCCAGCACTCCGGAGGCAGAGACAGGCGGATCTCTGTGAGTTCAAGGCCATCCTGGTCTACAGAGTAAGCTCCAGGCCAGCTGGGATTAAAGGAAGATCATGTCTCAAAAATACTCCCCAAAAAAGAAAAGAAAAGAAAAGAAAATTAGATTTCAATTCAAGGTTCACTTAGACGGTAACTCTGTAATTTTTTTTTTTTTTTTTTTTTTGGTCTTTTTGACATAGGGACTCCCTATAGCCCCAGCTGGCCTGAAACTTACTTTGTAGATTAGGCTGGCTTTGAACTCACAGGGATCCACTTGCCTCTGCCTCTGGAGTGTTGGGATTAGAGGCTTGTGCCACCATGCCCAGCTTAGCTCTATAATCTTAAGGGAGTCATTTTACCTCTTTGACAAATATTTATATAGCAGAAATTACTCTATACTCAAAAGATATAATCATCATAAGAATTACTATGTCTTCAATTTCTTACCTATTTTAGAATCACTTTATGGATAGGATGTATGTCTTGGTTTGCTTACAATTGCCATGATGGAAACACTGGCTGGGTCATAGTTCATCACTGAGGGGCCCAAGGCAGGAACTCAGGGAAAGAACCTGAGCACAGACCCAGGAGGGCAGATGCTCACAGGCAGGCTTCCCTTTGAAGCTTCAAAGGCCAGTGAGAAGCTGTACTCCATGGTGTGTGATCCAGGTTCCTGCTCCATGGTGTGTGATCCAGGTTCCTGCTCCATGGTGTGTGATCCAGGTTCCTACTCCATGGTGTGTGATCCAGGTTCCTACTCCATGGTGTGTGATCCAGGTTCCTACTCCATGGTGTGTGATCCAGGTTCCTGCTCCGTGGTGTGTGATCCAGGTTCCTACTCCATGGTATGTGATCCAGGTTCCTACTCCATGGTGTGTGATCCAGGTTCCTGCTCCATGGTGTGTGATCCAGGTTCCTACTCCATGGTATGTGATCCAGGTTCCTGCTCCATGGTGTGGGATCCAGGTTCTTGCTGCGAGTTCCTACTTTGTCCCACTTAGCAATGAACTATGACCTGGGAGATGTAAGATAAAATAGACCCTTTCCTCTCCAAGTTGGTTTTGGTCAGAAGGTAACAAGAACAATGTATGGCTTGTCTTTGTTGTGTATTAGTTCCAAATGTGTAGAAGAGAATCTGTGAGTCAGTTTTCTGTTGGTATAACAAAGTGCCCTAGATAAACAATCTATAAAGAAAAAAATGTCTATTTTGGGTCTTTGTTTTGGGGGATCCAGCCCACAAAAGGTCTGTTTGTCTTATAACTGGGCTGGGGCTAAGGAAGCACATAATAGTGGAAGTGTGCAACAGAACAAAGCTTCTCACCTCATAGTGTAGAAGTGGGAGAGAAAAAAGGCCTGGGGCTTCACAACCCCCTTCAAGCGGATGCCCTCAAGGAGCAGCCCTCCCATTGGGTCCAGCATCTAAATCCTACCACCTCCCAATAGGGCAAAGCTGGGGATCGAGTCTTCATACATCTTAGAAAACAAATCTGAGCTAAAAGGTTCATAAATGTGAATGGTAAATGGAGAGACACTGAAAGTTCCTGTACTTAAACCTTGCTATTTGAATATAAATTTGTGTGGGAAGCTTTCTTTTTATGCTGAACAGGGACCACGCAGCCCTGCTAAGGAGAATGGGGGGACACAGTGCTGGCTTTGCGGACACTGTGGGGAGCTGACCCCTCCGAGCAGAGGCCAATTGGCTACTTCCCGTAGCCCAGCCTGGATGATACTTTCAACTCAGGCCCTTGGCCTGGACCCATGAGACACGTGTTCCACTCTTGGCCATGGCTTCTCGCCTGCCCAGAGCCTGGACAGGAATTTCAGTCTGATGGCTGATCGCCTCCCTTCAGCCAATACCCACTCACAATACCAGCTACCAGATTGGTGATCCACAAAGGAATCTCTTTCCAACCCACTGGCCACCTGAATGAAATGCAGGCCTACCGTAGCCATATGTGCACAATAATTAATAAAAAATAAGGGCCAGGAATTCCGTGATGATGTTACTATGAAATTCATATTTACTCCTTGCTACAGCCTGCTTTTATAAAATAAATGACATCAGTTCCCAGAGCCAATCATAGGCCCCCCAATTCCGTGTCACTGTACACCTTGCCCACCCAGCATCATGCACCTAGGCCATGCTGCTTGCTCCTCCTTGGGGTGGGGCCAGACGCTCAGCCACGTGGTGAGGCATGCTAGTTGGAAAGAAGCCTGCAATTCCAGCTGGATTTCCTACAAATTTGCATCAAAGTTCAATTGTAGCTTGGAAACTTACTATGTTAGTGTTTATTTTACAGTATGCTGGGGTTGGGGAGATGGCTCAATGGTTAACAGCACTGGTTGCTCTTGCAGAAGACTGGATTTGGTTCCCAGCACCCGCATAATGGCTAACAACTGTCCATAACTCCAGTTCCAGGGGATCCAATGTCCTCTTCTGATCTCCATGGGCAATGCACGGACACATGCACTTACATACATTAAACACTCATATACATAAAAACAAAGTAATTTAAAAAGTTTTAAATTTTCATGGTTCACAGAAACCAAAGTCCATTTTGGAAAAAGAACAATAAGCAAGAATTAACATTCTATTAAATTACACAAGGCCAAGCATAGTGGCATATGTCTTTAATCTCAGCATTAGGGAGACAGAGGCAGGTAGATCTCTGTGAGTTGGGAAGCCACCCTGGTATATATAAAGAGTTCTAAGCCAGCCAGGGCTACATAGTAAGACCTTGTTTCAAAAAAAAATAAAATAAAAGAATGTAAATTTTATTCACATGTTATTGAAGCAAAACAGTATGAATATGAAAGAAGAAAAAAGCCATCAACACATTAGAGAACTAAAGGTGGGTGGACACCACCCATATGAAGAAACAGAACTGGCTTCTGCCCCCACCAAATGCACAGGGCTTCAGAGGCTTAAAGAACTAAACAAGAAAAGGTAAAGGCTCCTTGCCTCCAAACTGGGATACCTGCAAGAAGAGAGGCAATAAGGCCCTGCTGTTGAAGACCTGATGTAAACATGGGAAAGATGTATGGAGACCACACTTGCAAGTGTACAGATGGTCTCTGGAATGCCAGAGAGTGTTACCAAAGGCCACTAAACCAATAAAGCAAATATAGGTCTCCTTGAGTCAAGCAAGNTATTCTCTTTATGTGGCATTCTCTACCCAACATTGTTCATTATATTCTTTGTGTGGAGTGGTGTGTGTGCCAGTGCACATGTGGAGAACCTCATGCACATTCTCATGCACACATGCATATTTGTATCATGTCTTTATGTGGAAAGGACAAGGTTCGGTGCCGGGCCTTTCCTGCCTCCTGGTGTGAAACGTATTCTCTTTGTTGGCTTTTCTCTGGGTGAACTTCTGGGAATTCCGCCTGCCCTCTGTCTCCCCTCCACCATCAGCTGCTGGAAAACAGACTGTTGTGCTGTTTCCAACTTTACATAATTTTCTGGGCATTCCAAAACTCAGGTCCCCCACTTACCAGGAAGGGCTTTTACCAACCCTGAACCCTCTCTCCAGCCCTAATTTATAATTCTTTTTTTTTTTTAGTCTTTTCAAGACAGGGTCTCCCTGTAGCCCCAGGTGCCTTGGAACTCACTCTGTAGAACCAGGCTGGAACTTGAACTCACCAAAGATCGCACCTGTCTCTGGCCTCTCAAGTGCTAGGATTAAAGGCGTGCGGACACCACAACTGGCTAATTTTATATTCTTTACTGAAACTGAAGGCAAAATAGTCTTCCCATTTTTTGGGGATGCAATTCAGTTTGGGTTAATATTTTAGTTTTAGAGTTATGTGAACGGATAAATTTCCCATATTCTTTTTGGTGGTTTGAATAAGAAGTGCCCCCAGAGGCTCCAAGGATTTGAACAATTTGTCCAGTTGTTGCGTACTGCTCCGGAGAGTTCTTGAAACCTTTAGCAGGTGAAGCCTTTCTGGAGGAGGCACGCCCACTGGGAGGGTTTGGAGAGTTTCTTAGCCCTTGGTCTACTTGCAGCTTGCTCTCTCGCTTTCAAGGTGTATGTTGAAGACTGAGCACTCAGCCTTCTGTCGGGTCTGGCCTTCCCGTCCTGCCTCCCGTCCGTCCTGCCTCCCGTCCGTCCTGCCTCCCCCGTCCTGCCTCCCGTCCTGCCTTCCTCCACCACATAAGACTCTTATCCCTCTGGAAACCATAAGCTCAATGAAGTTCTTCGTTCTGTAGGTTGCCTTAGCATGGTGTTTTTTTTTTTCACAGCAGCAGAAAAGTAACCAAGTACATAGCCTTCTAGTTCAAAAATACTTTAAATCTAGGGGCTGAGAGATGTGCTCAGCAGTTAAAAGAGCACTGCCTGCTTTACAAAAGGACGCAGGTTTGAATTCCTAGCAAAGCAACCCATATGGTGACTACAACAATCGTAACCTAGTTCCGAAGGAATCCTTTTCTGACCCTCAATGGGCACTGTATGAACTAGGGTTGCACTACTATACATATAGGCAAAATACACAGGAATAATAATTAAATAGAATGTTTAAAAAACTAATGCATACTATTGACTTTGCAGTTGTACATTTCTTGTTTAGTTTCTTTTTTTTAATTTCATTTTGGTATTTATGGCATTTGTGTATTTCACAACATCATTTTCCAATTCAGTTCAGGCATATATTCCCTTTCCCTCCCCCCACCACCACACCAGCCCAGCCTAGATCATGCATTTTACCATACACTTTCTTGCCATCTTTCTCTGTTTTTTTTTTCATTTGTTAACAATAAGTGATAATTATATGAATACAAGCATCCTGTCATGTATAAAACCAATTTGCAAGCAGTTGTGACCAAACCCACACAGCGCATAGGGTCCCCCATCCAGGCAGGGGTGGCTTGTATGTGATCAATTAAGTTGGAACAAATAAGTGTCCGCTTCATATCGTGTGTAGTTTCCACTGTCGACCCCAATCGCAGCCCGTAACATTCTACTGCCACCCCCTCTTCCACAGATTGTTCACTAGGCTTAGAAAGGGGCACAGGGGATGCAGAAGCAAAAAACAGTCTACTTTTCTCTGGAGCTGTTGTCTTGATTTGGTATTCTGTTCCTTCTTTTGTTTTTTTGATTATTTAAATTCTGAGGTCTATGTTTCTGAGTCTGCCCCGTTGTTGCATGCTCAAGGTCAGAAGAGTGGACCTGAATGGAGTCCAAGGAGTTTCAAGCGCGCCGTGTGGTCTGGCAACGGTCCTTGTGCGAGTCGTCTTAACCTGTTTCCAGTACACGTTTTCCTCTACTGACATTCGGATATTTGCCACTAGGCACAAGCAATTAGATCCATATGGGTATTTAACAAGTACTAATAGTTATGATAGGTTACATTCGTTTTAGACACAGATATGTTGGATGGTATGTTATCCGTGAATTACATTTTTTTTCTGTTAAATATGACAGGGTCTTACTGTGGCTTATAACATCTCCTAACATTTAGAAGGATGTAGCTTGTGGCATCAGCCTGGGTTATTCCTCCAAAGAGAGAGCTACTAGCCAATTTAGATTGGGATATACAGGCATATAGCTCCAACTAGCTGCACAGTATTTCGGTCAGGTGAGGTGTAGCTGGTGCATGATGGAGGAGTCTTTGCTTATAGGATCAAAAGGTCATGCCTGGACAAACTGTCAGTCCATGAAAGGAAACAGCCAGAACTGACCAGAGATCAAGACAACAGCTCCAGAGAAAGTAGACTGTTTTGCTTCTCATCCACCTGTGCCCCTTTTCTAAGCCTAGGGAACAATCTGTGGAAGAGGGGGTGCAGTAGAATGTAAGGGCTGCGATTGGGGTGAACAGTGAAACTACAACGATATAGACTGGACACTTATTTGATCAACTTAATTGAACATACAAGCCCCCCCTGCTGGATGGGGGACCCATGAGCTGTGTGGGTTTGGTCACAACTGCTTGCAAATTGGTTTTACATGAAGGATGCTTGTATTCATAAATTATCACTTATTGTTAAAAAAATGAAAAAAAAACAGAGAAAGATGCAGGAAAGTTATGGTAGAATGCATGATCTAGGATGGGCTGGGGTGGGGTGGGGGGAAGGGAAAGGGATATATGCCTGAACTGAATTGGAAAATGATGTATGAAATACACAAAGCATAATAAAAAATGAAAATTAAAAAAAAGAACTAAACAAGAAATGTACAACTGCAAAGTCAATAGTATGCATTAGTTTTTTAAACATTCTATTTATTATTATTCTGTGTATATTTCCTATATGTATGTAAGTGCACCCTAGGTCATACAGTGCCCAGTGAGGTCAGAAAAGGATTCCTCTGGAACTAGAGTTACAGATTGTTGTTAGTCACCATATGGGTGCTAGGAATCAAACCTGCGTCCTTTGTAAAAGCAGGCAGTGCTCTTAACTGCTGAGCCATCTCTCCAGCCCCTAGATTTAAAAAGTTTTTGAATAGAAGGTCTGTACTGGTTACTTTTCTGCTGCTGTGAAAAAAAACACCATGACTAAGGCAACCTACAGAACGAAGACTTCATTGAGCTTATGGTTCCAGAGGGATAAGAGTCTATCGTGGTGAGGAGGCAGGACGGGAGGCAGGACGGGAGGCAGGACGGACGGGAGGCAGGATGGGAGGCAGCCCGAGCAGAAGGCTGAGTGCTCACGTCTTCAACATACACCTGAAACAGAGAGAGCAAGCTGCAAGTAGACCAGGGCTAAGAACTCTCAAACCCTCCCCCAGTGGCGTGCCTCCTCCAGAAAGGCTTCACCTGCTAAAGGTTTCAAGACTCTCCGGAGCAGTACCACCAACTGGACAAGTGCTCAAATCCTTGGAGCCTCTGGGGGCACTTCTTATTCAAACCACCATAGAAGAATAGGGAAAATTTATCCGTACATAACTCATAAACTAAAATATTAACAAACTGAATTGCATCCAAACTGAAGATTTCTTTTCAGTAAAGAATATAAAATTAGCCAGGTGTGGTGTCGCATGCCTTTAATCCTAGCACTTGAGAGGCAGAGACAGGTGGATCTTTGTGAGTTCAAGTCCAGCCTGGTCTACAGAGTGAGTTCCAGGACACCTGGGGCTACAGGGAGACCCTGTCTTGAAAAGACTAAAAAAAAAAGAATATAATAGGGCTGGAGAGAGGGTTCAGTTGGTAAAAGCCCTTCCTGGTAAGTGGGAGGACCTGAGTTTGAATGCCCAAAATTTATGTAAAAGTTGGACAAACAGCAAAACATCTGTTTTCCCAGCACTGCTGAGTAGGAGAGGGAAGACAGAGGCAGGGGAATTCCCAGAAGTTCACCCAGAGAAAAGCCAACAAAGAGAATACGTTTCACACCAGGAGGCAGGAAAGGCCCGGCACCGAACCTTGTCCTTTCCACATAAAGACATGATACAAATATGCATGTGTGCATGAGAATGTGCATGGGTTCTAGCACATGTGCATGCACACACACCTCCACACAAGAATATAATGAACAATGTTGGTAGAAAAATGCCACAATAAGAGAATACTTGTCATCTAGAAGATCCAACCAGGGCCCACATGGACTAAACACGGGAAGCCTATAAATCAACTGGAAAAATACAAAAACTTTCAGTGGAAAAACGCAAAATGATTTCAAAGTGAAATCTACATAAGAGAAGAGTAAAAAAGAGAAATATAAAGAGACAGTCAATAATCAGATAAAAGCAAAATGAAACAACTATACTCAGCACAGTGAGTAAGAAAACTAGAAAGCTGAGTAATGCTAAGTGCTGGTGAGGACGTGCATATTGAAACACACTGGTGGGTCCTGCATAAATGAGTCATACTGGATGGGTCTGACAGCATCTTATGAAGTTACTTTGGAAAATTCAAAACATGTGTCCGTGTATCCTATGACAACAACAAATAACCTAGTCCAGATCCCAAATAAACTCCCTTCGGTATTCTCCAGTAAGGAAAGTGTGTAAGGTGTTGTTCTGTAGTTGTGTCTGTGGTAAGATGAGATGGACTGTATGTGGGTCTCCCACTCTGGGGGAGAGTACATGAGGAAACTGCGCCACACTGTGAGCTGTGGATGCCATGTGCAGGTAAGAGTAGGGGAGCAGCTCACAACACAATGCCAACAGGAGAAGATACAAAGAAAACAGCTCTGTAACCCATACCAATTTAAAATGAAATTACGGGTTGGAGAGACAGCCTAGGACTGCTCTTGCAGAGGACCCAGGTTTGATCCCCGGCACCCACATGGTGGCTGAGAACCATTTTTGACTCCAGTTCAGGGGAATCTGATGCCCTCTTCTGACCTCCATGGCATTGCATGACACCAGTGCACAGGCCTACATGCAGACAGTACATTCATACTCATAAAAATAAATAAATAAATAAATAAATAAATAAATAAATAAAATGAAATTATGATCAACTAATGGAGCCATGTCTGTTTGCTCACACAGAGTGTCTGGGAACACTCTGAATACCTATGTTCCTGAATGAGGGTGACAATGTTCTTGTGCATCCCAACACAGACAGACCCGCCAATAAGTAGGGTCCTGTGAACGTGTATGTACGTGCCGTCGAAGATAATGTTTACAAAACAGTACACTCTAATCACACATACCTTCTTTCCTCATATTTCTTGTTTTATTTGTTGTTAATAATGATGTCTGGTGATCTAGAGTTTTCTTTTTCTACTGTGATAAACGCCATGAACTAAGGCAACGTTGGTTGGAAAGGGGTTATTTCAGCTTCCAGGATACAGTCCATTATACAGGAAGCCAGGGGTGGAACTCAGCAGAAACTGACCTGGAAGTCCCAGAGGAGCACTGTCCCTTTCTCATATAGCCCAGGCCCACACCCTGTGGCTCCACCCACAGTGGGCTGGGCTCTCCCACACCAATTAGTCAAGAAAATGCCCCACAGACACGCCCACAGAACAATGTGATGAAGTTCTTCCACCAACGTTCCCTCTTCCAAGGTATGTTATGTTAACAGCCAAGAGGCAGACGACAGCGAGGTTATTAGAGCCCTGGTAAGGCAGAACTAGAAGACTTTTCTATGCTGCCTAAGAATCCTATCCAAAAGCAGTCTGAGGCTTTCCTGGGCACATGACTGACCTAAACGGCACTTCCGGAGAGCGAACTTTTCACCCCAACGTCAGCCCTGACTTGTCTGGCTGAGGCCAAAACGAAAGCAGGAAGCGATACACCAGTTGCTCAAACATAAAGGGATTTTTAAAACGCAGAGGAACAGTTTAGAGCACTCCTCAAACACATCAAAATTAGATGCAGAAACATGCAGACAACTTCCTTTCTCTAAGACATGAGAAGTTGGAAAACAGGAAAAGGGTATTCATGCAAAGAGTTGGAGACCCTGAGAACAGAACAGGACATCAGGCCGACAGCAGAAATCAGCAAAACAAGGGCCAGAGAGAAATGCTCCTTACCATTGTAATTCAGTAAAAACCAAAGCACACAAAAATTCTAGCCCCAAGACGGAATATTGTATTTCTCATGAGGGCATCTTTAGGTCATCCTTATTTATACTAAAGATCTTAGCAAAGTATTTAGCTATAGCTAAGACTTCCGGGCTAACGGAAGTAGGATGCTCGGCAAGGAGGGAACTGTCTCGGGCTCTATTCTTATGATCGAATAGAGAGGGGGTAAGTGCACCGCTTTGGCCTCACTGCGCGGTGCAGGTCCTACTCTCCGCAGGTGCTGAGTCCGCAATGGAGAGGCAGCAGCACTGCAAGACCACAACAAAGGAGCTCGGATATGGATGGAAGGTGTGCTCCTGGGCCAGGCATCAAAGGTGGACTAGAGAGAGGTGGTGGAACCTACCAGAGTCGGGGGCTAATAAAAGGAAGTTAGTTCATTAGAGGGTGTGCCATTAAAGGGGACACTGGGATCCCCAGTACACACACACACACACACACACACACACACACACACTGCAGCCTCTTTCTGCTTCCTGGCCACCCTGAGGTGAACAGGCTTTTCTACCACACACTCCCACTGTGACATACCACTCCCACAGCCCAAACAACAGGTCAAATGACCATAAACTGAGACCTCTGCAGCTGTAAGCCAAGGTTAGCTCCCTGCTTCTGAGCTGTTTCAAATCTGATGTCACAGCAATGGACAGGTTCTGTCTAAGGATTCCTAAGAGCCAAAACCTAGGTTTGAAGTAGGCATCTGCTGGGGTTATAATCAACACTATACTTTTGCAACAGAATTGTTAAGAATTACTTAAAACAGGCCTGGTAAGATGGCTGAGCAGGTGAACGTGCTTAACACCAGCTAGAGTGACCTGAGTTCAATCCCTAGGAACCACGTGGAAGGAAAGAACTGACTTCTGCAAGTTGTCCTCTGACCACACTATGCTATGACACAAGCAAGCTCATACACACAAAGTAACAATTAAAGGGGGGGGGGCGCTGGAGAGATGGTTCAGCAGTTAAGAGCACTGGCTGCTCTTGCAAAGGACCTGGATTTGATTCCCAGCACCTACACGGTAGCTAAAAACTCTCTAACTCCAGTTCCAGGGGATTCAATACCCTTTTCTGACATTTTTGGGCATTGTACAACATAGGTGCATCAATACACTCATACATATAAAACAAAAATAATAAATAAAAAATAATTTAAAAAAGAAAAAAAAAGAATCATTTAAACCAAAACAGAAAGTATATAACAATAGTCACAACAAAAGTATACAACAATAGAAGAGAAATCTAATGCACACTGAGAATAATGCCATTGGATCACCAGGTAGGAAGGGGTGGAGAACAGCTGACTTTGCAGGGAAGGCAGGGAAGAGCCCATTAAGAAGAGAAGTGGGTCTAGAGAGATGGTTCAGTGGTTAAGAGCACTGTTTGCTCTTGCAGAATACCTGGGTTCAGTTCCCACCACCCACATGGCAGCTAACAACTATCTATAATTTCAGTTCCAGGGGATTCGGTGACCTCTTTTGGCCTCTGCAGGCATTGCAGGCATGGGTTCACTTACATACATGTAGGTAAAACACTCATACATAATGCATTTTAAGAAGAAGAGAAAGGGCACAGAGTGCTGTTCCAACACTGTCACCAGTCCTGGATGAGAGGTGACTGCAAAGTACACAGTATATTTTCTAGGTTTCGATGAAACAGAGAGAGAACAGCCAAGCCTTAAAAGGATCTTTACTGAAAAGACTCTTTTCAATGTGTACTCACTAACTCATATGGCTCCTCAATAAATAGCACTCCTTCCACAGATGAAGAAATGGACCTTCACAGGTGCTGGGAGAGGTCCTCAGGGTTTCACATGAATAAACGGAAGACTACTGTCAAGCCCAAGGGGTTGGGGGTGGGGGTGTCTTTCTGACTTTGCACTGTCTTTTTGGTGAGCATACTATACTGACTCTCAAAAAGTGGACTCAAGTGAAAACAGGCTAAGAAAAATAGTTCTTCAATTTAAAAACACTACATACTTATGATCCCAGCGCTTGGGTGGCAGAGACAGGACAGTCAGGAGTTCAAGGTCAGCCTCTGCTACACAGCAAGTTGAGGGCATTCATTGGCTGTCTGAGTCCATGACTCAAAAATAAACAGACTAAAAGCATTAGAACAGTGGTTGACAGAGGCTCAGCGATGGAGCCCAGGCTTGGCAAGTGCAAGGCCCTGGGGTCAAGTCCCAGAATTAACTTTTTTTTTAATGTAGCCAAGCATGGCGACACACTGAAATCCCCCCATTTAAGAGGAAGAGGCAGGAGGGTTACAAGTCTGAGACCAACTTAGACTATGTAGTAAGTTTCAGGCCACCATGTGCTACATAATCAATCAATCAATCCAAACAAAATGTAAATGAAAAAGTAAAAACAAGAATAGGTTAGGCTTTAGGAGTGTAAACTACAAATGTCAATTTCCTGATTATTTTAGTGAGAATACTAAAGAAGCAATCTTTGGTTGTACTTCTATATTAATATACAAAACCAAAATATAAAGCTACCAGTCATATCAACTTGCTGTGTAGCAGAGGCTGACCTTGAACTCCTAACTGTCCTGTCTCTGCCACCCAAGTGCTGGGATCATAAGTATGTAGTGTTTTTAAATTGAAGAACTATTTTTCTTAGCCTGTTTTCACTTGAGTCCACTTTTTGAGAGTCAGTATAGTATAATAACATCAAAAGAATAAAATAACCAACTGACACTGAAAGAAAATTTCATAAGAAAACTCACATATTTTCCTGAAATTATTGAACTATTTCTTTTCAAGGAAAAAGGACAATTTTCAAACAACTACCATTTGTTGAATGCCAGAGACTATTACATTTAATTATATCAAAACACTATACAAGGAAAAAATAACATCTATTTTACATATAAGGAAAATATTCTTAGAAACTAATTTGCCAAAGTACCAGAGCTATGAAGTGCAGATAGCATTTACAGTCACGTAGCTAAACGATAGGACTGGCCACACTTCACTCTGTGTTCCAAGGCATCCAACAGCTTCAGTCACCAACCAAACCTCAACAGTAACAGCCACTCTGAGCACGTTTACACATTAAATGTTTCTTTTTTGTATTCATGTCTGGCTTTATTTAAAGGTAAACTTTGTTACAGGAGCTGAAGAAAAAAAAATCTCAGAAGAATGAAAGATTAAATGCAATTGGTACACCAAGCAGCAATACAAGTGTGCTCAAAAGCAGGCAGTAAGAGGGCATGGGGTCAAGTCCATCTTGACCCCGTCCGATAGCCCAATACTGTCTCCCTGCTCTGAGTCCAACTTACATCTGTTTCCCTCCATCTTCCCTCCCCCACTTCCTCTCTGTTCCTGGAACATGTAAGAATCGAGGAGGCTGGAGGAGCTTGCAAGAACACCCTGAAAAGATTGTAGAATAAGGGAACAGCTATCTGGTCTCATCACAGCTTCATTCCAACTAGGAAAAATCTACATCGCCGAGATGGATCCTTGTGGGATCATAAATAACAGAAAGCAAAATTATCCAAATACTGATTTTAAACTCAAATAATTTGAAGAAACACTCAAAAGAAGTCATTTAAACATGTCCTTTAATCTGTACTTATATATAAGACATTATAATTTACCATGAGTCAACTTTGAAGTTGGAGATACTTTGTAATTCAACTTATATTTTAAGTCTTTAATTATGTTTAATCCAGCTTCCAGCTGTGTTCTGCAGCACCAATCCTGTTCTGTTCAACTCTGATGCTAATGAATCTCAGTTTTCTGATATTATTAACAACATCTAAACTAAGCACTATTTTTCAAGTCCATAGGCTTCATTCATAACCCTAGCCTTGACTTCTCTCCACATTTGGAAAGCTTTTAGTTTAGTATGTATAACTGGTATATTTTTTAAAAAAGGAATAGGGAATTTTCAATCAGAGTGCTTTTAAAAGTCAAATAAGGATGGCCTGGGTGTCTGCCATCAGAGGGAAGTGTGGTAGATATGCATCATGGAACTTGATAGAGACACAAAGAGGGGTCATCTACAGGGGGAATTGGAAATCATGACAGGAAAGCCACTAAGCCAGACCCAGAAAGACAAACACTCCATGCTTCTGTCATGTGGAACCTGAGTTACACACACACACACACACACACACACACACACACACACTATGCATATGACATGAAATTAGAAGGATAATTCATTTGGAGGAGGGAGAGGAAGGGTTAGGACTGGGGAGGAAGATAAAGGAAAGTAAGATGGGTAAAATGTCATTATGAAATCCACTGCTTTGTTCAACAAATATATAGCAATAAAACAAATGAATTAATGATGGTTACTGGGTTTGTATTTTTAAAGCCACCCAGGCATTTTTCCCAGCTTCTGGCCAAGTTAGAGACAGGACTCTCTTAGCATAACAGTAAAGAAAATACATTTTTTTAGAAAGTCAAATATGCAAATGAAAAATTCTGTGCTCTTGGTCTAACAAGGCGATATTAGCTAAATAACTGGCATAAAGAAAAGTTTCGTTTTTATGCTCCAAGACTCAGATAAAGATGCTGTAAAGTCTGAAGAGATGAGTCCCACAAGCTCGTCCAACATCTAAAAAAAAACAGATGAGCCCCAAATAACTGTGTCAGGCATTGTGTTAACATCGGAGATGCCACAGGAAATATTTTAGTGCCCTTTCTAACAGGTTCGCACTCTGATAGAAGAGGTAAAGTTAACAGACAATTATAATTCAGTGTTATGAGGGACATCGCAGGGATAAATAAGCACAGGGTGTTAGGGAAATAGATGGGAGAGCGGTTAACAAGACCTGGAAAGAGAGGAAGTCCAGGGTTCTCAGCAGAGCCTCCCAGATGATGAGCTCAAAGAGATGAAGAGTCACCTGGCCACCGTCCACTCCCTCCCTCCGGTGGCCGAGACGACAGACAGACAATGGCCCAAGTTGGGAGGTCGTAAAGAAAGCTGAGTCCTCACACATGGCTGGTGGGAACGGAAAAGGGTAAGACCTTAGGGAAAAGGTTTGATACAGCGGAGAAGACAGGTCAGGCAGCAAAGCACTTGTCTTGCAAATGTGAGGATCTGAGTTTCATCCCCGGGTATGGTGGTGTGCGTGTGTGTGTGTGTGTGTGTGTGGTATGTGTTGTATGTGTGTGTAATCCCAGTTATGGTGGGTGTGTGTGTGTGTGTGTGTGTGTGTGTGTGTGTGTGTAATCCCAGCACTGGGGAGGTGACGATATAGACCCCGTGGCTCCTGGGCCAGCCATCCAGCCTGGCCCAATCAGTGAGGCCCAGGACAGTGAGAGTCCCTGCTTCAAAACCATGGTGGGTGGTACCCGACAGAGATGAAAGTATAACCACACTTATGTGCACACTTGCATATATATATGCACACAGGTGTACCCACACACACGCAAGAACATATGATGAAGAGAAGAAAATGCCTTGGCAGCATCTCAAAATGCTTAGCATGGAATCACCTTATCACTGAGCAATTTAACTCCTCAGTAGTCCCCCAAGAGAGCTGAAAATTAGATCCCTACAGAATGTGTGTAAGAATCTTCACAACAGGGGCGGGAGAGTGGTTCCTCCCGCTAGTTAGTTAAGAGCACGACTGCTCTTACAGCGGACCGGTTCCAATCCCCAGCACCGCCTTTAATCCTAATCATTTGGAGAGCAGAGGCAGGCGGGATTCTTGTGAGTTCAAGGCCAGCCTTGGTCTACCAGAGTGAGTTCCAGGAAAGCTGGGTTTACACGGGAGACCGTCTCAAACCGACAAAAAAACAAAAAAAAAAAAAAAAAAAAAAAAAAAAAAGAATCTTCACAACAGTGTATTTAAAACAGTTAACAAGGAGCTGGACAGTGCTGTTAACTGCTGGCTGCTTTTGCAGAGGAACCAGGTTCAGTTTCCAGCATCCACACGGTGGCTAACAACTATCCATAGCCACAGTTCCAGGGAATCCAGCAGCCTCTTCTAGCCTCTCTGGGTATTGCATCCACAGGCACAATACAGGCAAAACACTCATACACATAAAATAGCCTTCAACGATGATGAATGGACCAAATAGAATATGTCACACTCCAGAATGGAGTCTTAAAACACAATGAAGTAGGTATCAAGCTGTGACACAGTGGCCAGGGCCAAACTTCAAAAACCGTATTCTATCTAAAAGTCAGTCACAGAAGATCACAAATCCTATGATATCCATCTCCATTGAGGCAAATTCTATGTTAATGGCTTCCAAGAACTACAGGAAGAGGGAGGGAGAAGCAAGCACTAGTGGATACAGGGTTTGAGAGCAATGGAAATGAACTGGGTAAATATTCTGAGAATTACTGAAATCAACACTCAAAATAGAAAAGGAAAGGCTGGAGAGATGGGCCAGCATTTAAAAGCACTGGCTGCTCTTGCAGAAGACCCAGGTTAGCAACCACCTGTAACTCCAGCTCCAGGGCATCCAACACCCTCTTCTGCCTGTGTGGGCATTCTACACTTGGGTGCACTTACATACATGCAGGTAAGACACTCATACACATAAAAAATAAATAAATAAATAAAAAATGAATTCAAAAAATGGTAAAGGGGACTGAGAGGTTAGCTTAGTCTCAGAGCATTTGTTTAGCAAAAGATTCTGGGTTCAATCTACACACCACTGGGGAAAAAAGATGGATTGAAAGGCATATGAATTATCTCTCATAAACAAAATCATAGAAGGAAGGAAGGCTTAGTAGACAAAAACAGTAAAGACAAAGGGGAGTACCATGGTTGGGGGGTGATGAGGACACAGGGAGGGCTGAGGAGACAGCTCAGTGGGTAAAGGGACTTCATACCAAGTCTAAGGACTGGAGTTTGATCCCCAGGACCCACAAAATAGAAGGAAAGAAGAGGCTTCAAGTTATCTTCTGACATCCACCTGCACACGCATGTTCCCGTGCATATACCTACCAAGAAGTAAATAAAAGACTAGGATCATTTTAAAGACAGAGAAAGCTGGAGAGATGGCCTAGCGGTTAAGGGCGCTGACCGGTCTTGCAGAGGAACCGGGTTCGATCCCCAGCACCCATATGGCAGCCGAGAACCGTCTGAAACTCCAATTCCAGGAGAACTCCAGTTCCAGGGGAATCCGACACCCTCTTCTGACCTCCACGGCATTGCATGACATGGGTGCACACACTTGCATGCAGACAATACATTCATACACATACAGAAATAAATAAAATTTAAAAAAATAAAAAATAAATTAAAAAAATTAAGACAGAGAAAGAAGAATGAAGTAGGGTTGCCAGAGCCTGGGAAGCCAGGACCTGAGCCTCCATGTGGGTGAGCTCTGGTCAGCTATTCAGCATGGATTGGGCGGGCGTGGGGGGCGGGGGTCTATAGTTTCTGTTCTGAAGGGTTGAGTGACAGCAAGGGCAGACAGGGAAGTTGAGTGGAGGTCGAACAGCCCTTGTGAAGAAAAGGAAGAAAAAAGAGAGAGAGGAAACTTATTTTTAAGCACTTGTTAGAAATTTCTCACACCCACTCTTTGCAAAATATTTTCCATGTTAAACACTAGAGAACAATTTACTTGGGCACAAAATGAAAGTGGGTGTCTTAGAAGAGATATTTTCCCAGTTCAGTCCCTGGGATCCTTGAATTCTTAGAGTGTGAGCAAATGCAGACTTCCTGTTGCCTTCTGAAGCAAAGTTTGCATGATTTTCAAGGTTTTCCTATGCAAGTCATGCATCACTTCATGCGTTCCTGTGTTTTACACACACTCCTGGATATTATGTTGTCAACTGGGACCTGTAAACATCGTAAATGGATTTGAAGACACTTATGAAGACTTCCACAATATTAAAGGAAAAGAAATTATTTTCTACATCTACTGCAAAGCATACTTCCCCTTTTCTTAAAACTTGCATTTCATAATGATTTTTATCAACATTAACATCCAAAAGTCTAGGCTGGGAGTATGTCTCAGCTGTAGATCTCCTGTTAATTCTGCATACAGCCCCGATTTGCTCTCTAGTACTGTGTATACATGCTCAAAGTAGATCTAATTGGTAGTTCTAAACTTCAAGACATGCTAATATTTTTTTTAATTTTCATGCTTCAGAAACTGGAAGGAGTTAATTAAATAAAAAGAATAAACTTTTACCTTTGGTTGGTAGTACTGATGTCAAGTCTGTGGCTGAAGATCTCAAAAATGTCAAATCAATATCTTGATCTCAATAATAATGGAATAACTCTCCTGGATGATCTTACCTGTGGAGAAAATGCAGTTTCTTTATTAAAACCTGTGTGAACAATGTTACAGTATTACAACTGAATCATACACCAACTTTCTGCAGCTTTGGAACAGAAAATTCCTCAAATAATTAATAACTTTGGCCATAGTTGTTTTAGCTTATAATTTTAGTAAGCCTAACTATAAAATATTGTATATATGCATATATGTACAGGAAAAACATGTACATCTACCATGGTACTCTATGTGGCTTCATATAAGTTCTCTTGGAGTGTCTGGGTAAAGGCCAAAAGTACACTAAGACTTTGAAAAGTACTTAAGTTTTTAATGATCTGTATAATGGCGTGTGTATACTCTATACTTGTGTATACTCTATACACGTGCATACTCTATACATGTGTATACTCTATACATGTGCATACTCTATAGATGTGTATACTCTATACATGTGTATACTCTATACATGTGTATACTCTATATTTCCATGGAGCAGAATTTCACAGATAACTCGTTTGTTTCTTATCTCAAAGCCATTTCACAGATGAAGAAAGCAGAGGAACTAAGATGGGGTGTACTGGAGATCACCTGTACTCCCAGAAGTTAGAAGGCTAAGGTATGAGGACTGTAAGTTCAAGACCAGCCCAGGCTTCATTGCCAGACCCTGTCTAAAAGTAATGATAAGGAGAAGCTAGTAAATGATAGAGTGAGAAGTTGTTGTACCCAGGGAGTCTGACTCTGCAGTATTAGTCACTGAATGCACCATCTTGATACCACCCATAACGTTGTAAATCTGTGAGAGAATCTTGAAACTTAGGGGGGTTATGAAGGATCCTAAGAGGGTTTTGCCCATTCTATGGTTACTGCTTCTCAAAATATGTAAATGTGTCCCCAAATCCAGCATGCTATATAGTCAGGGTTATGTACTAAAATGAGATGGGGTGTGGGGTAGAAACCTGGACTTTAGGAGAGCGTCTATTCCTGGGTGTTTGCAGGGATGTCTTTGAAACTCTCCTATGCCCCAGCTTCCTCACTACATGGACACGAATGTGCTGATGATTCCAAAACTCTTCATTACTAAAATGAGAAAACACATACTCCTCTCCTTGTCTGATTAGTCATGCATTGCCCATTCTGGTAGGCTCTGGTTGAAAACTCTATTCTCACTGCCAACTGGTGTTTCCTTTCTTTATACTTTGTTAATACTGGTGCTTCTTTGGCAATTTAGCACATATTAGGATAACAGATCATTCAATATGTTCCTGCATATCTTTTTTTTTCTTCCAAAGCCAATTTTTTATTGAAGCTTTGTGCATTTCATACAAAATTTCCAATCAAATCCAATCACCGTGCCCCCCTCCCTGCCCCCCACCCCATCAGAGCTCATACATTCTGCCAAACATGTTTTTCATCTTTTTCTCAGTCTCTCTCAAAATTCTTGATGCAGAAGACTACTGTTTCGAGCAGAAGTTTCCTGCATCTCTTTCTAATAAAGGGGTAGAGAGTAAGTTCAGAACAATGCATAATGTTTAATGTGTAATAAAAGTGAATTGCAATGTGTTGCTAACTTGCTTGGAAGCCATCTGGGGACAGTAGAGGCTGGAGAACCAGGAACAGATGATGATAGGATGCTGACTGCCTCAAAAAATATCTAAGAAAAACCGGGTGTGGTGGCGCACACCTTCGATCCCAGCACTTGGGAGGCAGAGGCAGGCAGATCTCCATGAGTTCAAGGCCAGCCTGGTCCACATAGTAAGTTCCAGGACAGCTAGGACCAAAAGAGATCCTGTCTCAAAAATATGATATGTGTGTGTGTGTGTGTGTGTGTGTTTGTGTGAAGAAACCTCTACAGAGGTGAAAGAGCTCTATAATGAAAACATTAAAACACTAAGAGAAAGAAACTGAAGACATCAGAAGATAAAAAGATCTCTTAGGACCATGGCTTAGCAGAACTAATACTGCGAAAATGGCTGTGCTACTGAGAACTATCTGCAGAGTCAGTGCAACCTCCATAAAACTCCAACTTCATTCCTCACCACAAGAGAAGAAAGAGCTTCATTCCTTTAGAAATGGAAGAGACCCTGAAGAGTCAAGGCAATCGGGAACAAAAAGAACACTACAGGTATCACTAACCTGATTTCAAGTTTCACTACACAGCATAATAAGAAAAAGAATAGGCACTGGCTGAAAACTAGAAGCACGTGTGGGAGAGAACAGAGAACCCATAATGTTTATCCACAAGCAGCCACCTAATTGTTGACAAAGGCGTCAAAAACATACATTGGGGCTGAGTATGGTAGTGCATGCCTTTAATCACAGGACTCAGGAGGCAGAGCCAGGCAGATCTCTGTAAGTTCAGGGCCACCCAGGTTTATACAGTGAGTCAATAGCCGGCTGTGGTTACCCCCATGAGACCCTGTCTCAGAAAACAAACCACTACCAACAACAAAACATATATTGGAGAAATGAAAGTGTCTACACCACCTGCTTCTAGGAGGAGTGGATATCCACATACGAAAGAATGAACCTTGACCCATCATTCTCATTATGCACAAAAATAAATTCAAAATGGATCAAAGACCTGAATATGTGGCTTGCAATTCTGGAAAGACACAAGGAAAACATGTGAAAAACACCTCCAGATACAGGCATGAGCAAGGATTTTTCTGGAAAGTATTCCAACAACTCAGGAAATAATTCCAATAATTGACAACTAGCACAGCAAAGGAAACGATTAGCCGCGTTCTTTTCCACTGCATGGGAAAAGAACATTGTCAAGTGAGCATCTGATGGAAAACTCATACCAAGAATATGTAAAGAAACCTATTAAAGAACAAAAGACCTAATAGGTAGGCAAATAAAATGAACAAATCGTCAATAAATATATGACAAATATTCAACCTTCTTAGCTACCAAGGAAATCCAAATAAAATTCACCTTGAGATTTCATCTCACCCCAATCAGAATGGCCATCAGTGAAGTAACAAGCCACAGCTGGCTCGGATGCAGGGGCAGAACGGGTAGATGGGCACAAAACAGGTAGACCCACTATGAAGGTCAATATTCAGGTCTGCGGCAAAACTAAAAATAGATCTTGCATATAACAGGGCTGTACCACTCCTGGGAATACGCACAAAGGAGTGTAAGTCAGCACCACAGAGAAACCTACACATCCATAGTCACCACTGTCCTAAATTACAGAAATCAGCCCAGGAGCCATCAACAGACAAGCGGATAGAGAAAATGTGTTCTAGCTATGCAATGAGGTGTGATTCGGAAAATGGGCAGAAAGGGGAGACCATCATTTTAAGCAAAACAGGCCTTAGACAAACATCACATAGTCTCTCTTGTGTAGACTCTAAACTGTTTATGAAAATAAAGGGGTATAATCTGAGGAGTATTAGGAGAGAGAAGACAAAAGTGGGGTACACGAATATGGTCAAAATATGATACTCTTGATGGAAAATGTCACTATGAAACCCATCACTTTGTGCAATGAATATATGGTAGTAAAATTTTCTCAAAAATAAAAATGTATCATGTTTAACACTCTGGGTATACTGTGCAGTGTGCTGGGAACCTGACTGGGGCTCTCTGGGAATGAGCAACAAGCTGGAGAGTAGGATGGGGGGCAGGACGATACTGCACCGTGGCTCCAACCCCCAGCAGCCACACAGCTCCGCCCTTTGAGGGCAGTCCATGTCTGCAGACTCCTTTCAAGTTACGCATGTACTAACCTGTGCAAATCTGCAAAGACCCTAGTCCGCATGTGAACTCAAAACCACCCCGATTCTCCAATCTTTCCGCTTGGAGTCTGTCTTCATTTCTGCTGCCCCTCCTGACCATACACCTTTCTCCTTGTACAACAGTCAAGAGATGGTCAGGCCTGCCTGGGGCTGGGGACTGACTTTGAGGATAAGAGCAGCATATTCAGAACAAGTACACAGTGTTAACACCCAATATCAGTGGCTTTACCTCTTCCAATCATCACAGCATGAGAAGGGATCAAACTACCAAATGCAATTTCTCTTAACCAGTCTCTCTAGCATTTGCTCTATATAAATTATAGATTTGGCAGCAAAAGCACCAATAATCACATGAAATAGTAGCAATATAGCATGTCCACTACCCCAGATGCCCTTCTGAGTACTTTCACTGGGACCAGTCAGGCATTCCTCACAACGAGCCACATGAGACACACAAAAGTTAGCTCCCTTCCTCTAAGTTGCACCGGCAGGTGGTGAAGCCAGGACTTGAGCCCAGGCAGGCTGACTCCAGACTACTGACTCATAATTCCATTAATCTGCAATGCCTCCCCATCAATATGATGACCATAATGATGCCACTAACAAAACTATATTCTTTCCCTATGATAATTTCATTTAAAAATCCTAATCTAAGAATCTGATTTAATGATGACACCCTGTAAGGTTCTTACCAAATAAAATCCAAAACTAAATAAAACCCAGAAATTATTCTTTTAAATGTTATACAACAAAATAAAAACTAAAAGCTAAGCATTCCTATACTAATAATCTTTGATTTCTTACAAAAGAATTTTAAGAGTAAGGCATGGTGATGCATGCCTAAAATCCCAGCACTCAGGAAGCTGAGGAAGGAACATCACTGAAAGTTAAGGCCCAGCCTGGTCTATATCAAAAGTTCCAGGCTGGCCAATGTTATTTATAACTAAGGAGACCATATACATATGTGTGTGTGTGTGTGTGTGTGTGTGTGTGTATTCATATACACATATAGTGAGAAGAGATAGAATATAGATAATAGATGATACATAGATAGATGATATATAGAGAGACAGAGATATACAGAATGAGATACAACTCAGCAGTAGAGCCCTTGCTTAGCACACATGAGGCCCTAGGTTCAATCTCCCGCCGCCCCCCCAACCGAGTGCGTGTGTGTGTGTGTGTGTGTGTATACAATTTTGAGAATTCAGTAAACATTACTTCTCAAGATAGATTTTTTTAAACCTAGTACTGACTTACCGAAGATTCCAGTCATTTCTTTTTATATCTTAAAAAAAAATTCATATATGATCCACACCTAGTGGCAAATGCTTTTAATCACAGAACTCAAGAGGCAGAGACAGACAGGTCCCTTTAAGTTCAAGGCCAGCCTGGTCTTCACAGTGAGTTCTAGGCCATCCAGGGCTACATAGTGAGACCTGTCTCAAAACAATTCATATATATATATATATATGTATATATATATATATATATACATATATATATGAATATATATGAATACATATAAATTTTAAATATGATGGAGTATTTTTACAAGACTGAGCATTCTCATCTATTCTTCACTCAGGGACTCCATTCAGTGTGGCCTGGTTGCATCAGGAATGGTATTTCCAGTCCAAAGAGTAACTCCACGATCACTCTGTGTACTTAACTGAGACCTTTCTTCAGTCCCACTGCTTCTAGAACCAAATCCTTGATCTTTGTTATGAGAACATCATAAGTGACGCTGTAATGTGACCTGGCCAGGCTCTGCTTGGTTCTTCCTTTTGAAGGGTGCTGCCCTCTCCTGCTTGCATCCTGTCAAGGGACACCTGAAGTCAGTCTGTCCGATCACTGGTCATAGGACGTTCTTTGTTAGAGTAAGTTCCTATCTTTCCCAGTCACTCCAGTGACGTCTCCGTGCTACTCCATGCAGACAGATACTTCTGGCTGTCCCAATGGCCTCCCTCACCAAACAGTTCCTCAGTGACATTCCCACCTAAGCTACTTTAGTGCGATGACTGGTAAATGACAACCTCTAAATCGAGACTTCACGACTTTATCAGATGGTGTTCTATGTTAAGGAACTTTCTATTTTAATCACTCATGCATTTATTTATATCACTGCAGATTTGGGGATTCCATGTTGATTCAGTGAAAGAAAGGCTTAACTATTGTTCAGAAGGGCCCAGTCTTTGCAAGAGGTTGCTGACAACCCCTTTAGGCAAATGGCTCTGACTTCTGGGTATTCTCCACACTTCCTTGGGAACTTGTCTATCTTCTGGCATAGCCAGGCTCACTTTCCCCCTTGCCTGCCTGGCCACAGAACTTGTTTCTTTTTTTTTTTTTTTCCAAAGAGCTGGCTTCCTTTCAGCAAAGATCAGTGTTGAGAGTAAGATCTATCTAGTCAGTGTGCTTCTGTTTGCTGAACTGCCACTCAATGCTCACTAATTCTGGGAGCAGAGTTAGAGTGAGTGTGTGTGTGTGGTGGTAATCCACTTGAATGTATTCACAGGTAAACACAAGCATTAACATTCATCTCTACACTGAAACACACATGAAATTGCTCCATACTGAAACTCATGCATTCACAGTGATGCCTCACATGTCTGTGTCCAACAAAGTCTGTTCCTGCTTTCTCCTTGTTTGAAGAAGCCTGGCCCCTTTCTCCAGATCTGCCTGATGGCTGTTACTAAACAATTAAGGAATAAAGGAAGGAAGCAAGAAAGAAAGCAAATGAAGGAAGGAAGGAAACAAGAGGGAACACAGGCAGCATTGAGTGACCAGATTGGTAATCTATTTATCTTTAAATACAGGCCAGACTGCTAACTGAACAGACCAACACGGCAGTTCGTTCGCTGCCACATAAAGACGTTCAGTGTATAGGAGACACAAATACTTTCATAATTTACTACAGAAGGAATCTTGAAGGGCTGGAGAAACGGGTCCATGGGCAGGAGCACCTGCCGTGCAAGCAGGAGGACATGAAACCCACATAAAATAAAAGCTAGGGAACTGCAGTCCTGGGGGGCAGAAACAAGCCTGCTGGCCAGTCAGCATCACTAAAAAATGCTGGCATCCAGGTCAGTGAGAGACCTTGTCTCAAGAGTCATAGCAGACATGGAGAGTGGAACACCAACATCCTTCCCTGGCCTCCACACATGTGTACATGTATGTGGATACACACAGACACACGCATAATCTATATCACACATACAGCCATGACACATCACTCATGCATACATTATACCACACATACACCACAAACACACCATACACCCACATACCATATACACATACACCACTTACACAAATACACCTACGTACCATATACCACACACATCACACATGTACACATACATATCACACACACCATACACACACATATACCACACATACCATACACTCATATGCACACACATACCATACAACATCATACACATAGTACACACACAAGCACAAATAAATTGGAAAAAGGGGGTAGTGATAGACACAAGCATATTACTGAAGGGATAGAGACTAAGTTCAATGGTAGAGGACCTGCCTAGAATTTGTGAAGCCCTGGGTTTAATTGTGTGTGTGTGTACATGTGTGTATGTGTGTGTGTGTGTGTGTGTATACAATTTTGAGAAGTAAAAGAAATCCTAGTACCTTCTTACTGAATATCCCAGATCTTTCTTTTTCTATATGTAAAAAATATTTTATTCAGTTTTAGTATGTGCATGCACACATGTGCATACACGTACATGCATATGCACACACGTGCACAGACACGCACATGCATGTGCACACACATGATGGGGGGTTGAGCATCACGGAGCATGTGGAGAGCAGAGGATACCTCTGTGGAATCAGTTCTCTACTTCCTTATTCTTGGGACTGAACTCAGGTCACCAGGCTTTGTGGCCAGTGCCTTAACCTCCTGAAACATTTGTCCATCCCAGCCCTTTCTAGAAAGGATGAAGGATGCCAGGTCCAGAAAGACCACAGGCCTTGCTCAAGGCCAAACTTACATTAGCAAAGCACATGCAACCTTTGAGTCCCAGCCTTCCAGATCACTATGTCCCATTCATTTAAAAAATTCAGATACTTCACACCCAACTTTGAGAGCTGTGCACTCACTCCAACCTGCCCTGTCACACAGAAACCTGGGCTATCAATGCTTATGGTAGCACTTTTCACAATAGCTAAGTTCTGAAGCCAACCCAGGACACCATCAACATAGGAATGGGTAAAGTAACTGGAGTATGAGGTGTGTGTTTGTGTGTGTGTGTGCGTGTGTGTGTGTGTGTGTGTGAGAGAGAGAGAGAGAGAGAGAGAGATTAAATGAAATTTTTCAGCCATAAGGATGAATAAAGGCATGTCATTAGCAGGAAAATGGATACAACTAGAGATGATCCTCATATTAAATGAACTGTCTCAGAAAGACAAATATCAAACATATTCTCTTGTTAACGATTCCTAGATTTTATATAAAATCACATATACATATATATGCATGTGTGCATATGTGACATGAAATTGGAAATGAAAGTGTCTTGGGAACAAAGCAGACGAATGGAGTGGGGAAGGGGTGGAGGGCTATGGGGGCAACATGGCCGCAGCAGGTTATCCGCTTCTACTGGAAAGTCTTTAGTGCAGTCTAGAACCAGGGATGATGAATAGACACCAAGGAGAAAAAAATAGCTAAGCCTCCAAAATAGATACACTGAGAAGCATGCAATACCATGGCCCCCATGAGAAAAATGTTGAGTATGAATGTGGTAAGCCTATCTTAACAACCAGGGGAAAACACATGCTTCCATGAAGACATTGACTAAACACGAAGGAGATCATTCCCATAACCAGAAACTCTGCTTGGTGTTCTGCCATTGCTCCAGGCACCTGGATCAGCAACAATCAACAGGGAAACAGGGCTGGAAGGGTATACATAAAAAGAGAGATCACCACCTGCCTTGGCACAGTGGGAAGATCGAGACTGACTGCCTGTCAGGTGTAAGTGCCTCTGCCTTTCTGAATGTGAACTATTTCAATTTAGCCACTGGTTAAAATTACTTTTTATGGGGGATCTCTATACCAGACTTCAAACTATATTACAGGGCTATAGTCATAAAAACAACCTGGTACTGGCACAAAAACAGACCTGTTGACCAAGGGAACAAAACTGAAGATCCGAACTTGAGCACATGCAATTTCGCCACCTCATATTTGACAAGGGGTTCAAGAAGTCACAACAAAGGAAAGACAGCATCTTCAGCCAATGGTGTTGGCAAAACTGGATCACCACTTGTAGGAGAATAAAATTAAACCCCTACCTCTTGCCCTGTACAAAAATCAACTCCAAATGGATCAAAGACCTCAATATGAAACCTGAAACTCTGAAGGTGACAGAAGAAAAAGTTGGCAACAGCCTACAAGACATAGGCGTAGGAAAAGACTTCCTAAATCAGACAGCAGCTACACAGGAAATAAAGTCAACAATTGATAAGTGGGACCTCATTAAACTCAAAAGCTTCTGTACAGCGAAAGAAACAATCAGGGAAATGAAGAGAAAACCCAGAGTGTAAGGAAACCTTCACCGCAGATACATCTGACAGAGCATTGATTTCCAGAATATATAAACTACTCAAAAAACAAAGAAGAAAACAAATGACCCACTCAATAGATGGAGCAAAGAGCTGAACAGAGACTTCACAAGTGAGGAATTAGAGATGACCGAGAAACATCTTTAAAAGTGTTCAATGTCACTAATAATTAAGGAAATGCAAATTAAAACTTAAAGATATCATCTCACTCTGATAAGACTGGCTAGGATAAAGAAAATAAATGATACCAAATGCTGGAGAGGTTCTGGGGAAAGGGGAACACTCATACACTGCTGGTGGGAATGTAAACTACTACAACCACTATGGGAAGCAGTACAGGGAACCCTTAAAAGACTCAAAATGAGGTTGCCACCTGACCCAGTCATACCACTCCTGGGTATATACACACAAGACTCATCCTACTGCAGAGATACATGCACAGCCATGTTCATTGCAGCTCTCTTCACAATAGTGAAGAGCTGGAACCAACCCAAGTGCCCCTCAACAGGCGAGTGGATAGAGAAAATGTGATATATCTACACAATAGAGTTCTATGCAACGGTAAAGAAAGATGACATCATGAACAGGCGAGTGGATAGAGAAAATGTGATATATCTACACAATAGAGTTCTATGCAGCGGTAAAGAAAGATGACATCATGAACTTTGCATGTAAATGGATGGAACTAGAAGCCATTATTCTTTTTTTTTTTTTTGGTCTTTTCGAGACAGGTTCTCCCTGTAGCCCCAGTTGTCCTGGAACTTGCTCTGTAGACCAGGCTGGCCTTGAACTCACAAAGATCCACCTGCCTCTGCCTCCCAAGTGCTAGGATTAAAGGCGTGCGCCACCACACCCGGCTAGAAGCCATTATTCTAAGTGAAGTAACAATCCCACAAAAACAAATGATGAATGGTATCCCTTATTTGTGGATGCTAGCACCAAGTACCTAGTTGTAACATAAACTGAGCAATGTTAATGTTATATTCCTCTTTAGCTAAAAGCAACTGTGCTCCTATAATGTGATTCCCTTAACAGGCTCTAGGATTAACCTACCACTTATTTTCAGACTTTGTAATTTTGGTATATGGGTGGAGGGTATGTATGCATATTTTACAGCAATATAAAATTAAAAGGGAAAAGTGTGAATCCTGAAATATGATTGGGAAATAACATACAGCTCCCAGAGTGTGGAGCTGTTACTAACTCTAGTCTTCGAAGCCCCTTGAGATGCATTACACCAGCAGGACATGAGAGTTCTATGAAGTACTGCTACAAACTACGTTTCAGATTACAAAATTTTAGTATTGGTGTGTGACATTTAATATATATGAATGTGTTGGAGGGAACAACAATAACAAAAGAACTAGGACAAAGAACCGACTGAAACAGTAAAGTTCTCCACAAAACAATAAGCCTCTGCTTTGAAAATTTTAAAAAATACTCAGAAAAAGATACAGGACATATATGGCAGAATGCATGAACTCAGGTGGAGTGGGGGGCATGGAAGGGGAAATGAGTCTAAATTCGAATGAAAACTGATGTATGAAATGCATAAAACTTCAATAAAAATATAAATAAATAAATAAATAAATAAATAAATAAATAAATAAATAAATAAGACTTACTACTGCCCTGGTCGCCACTCAAGTCTTGTTTCAGCCATTAGTGTCTCTGATACCGGAGTGATTGTTCATGCACGTACATGCTCGCGTGTGTGCAGGTGCCCTTCATTGGCCTCCACCTCAGCAACATTTCAGTAAGCTGGGCTGGTGGCCCACCAAGCCCCAGGGATCACCCTGCTTCTGACAGTGCCGGAAGTGCATGTGCTCTCACCACCCTCGGCGTTGTTTTTTTATTTATTTATTTTTTTGTCTTTTCGAGACAAGGTCTCCCTGTAGTCCCAGCTGTCCTGGAACTCACTCTGTAGACCAGGCTGGCCTTGAACTCACAAAGATCTGCCTGCCTCTGCCTCCCAAGTGCGGCATTGTTTTTACACAGGTTCCAGGGGTTGAACTCAGGCTTCAAGCTTGCAAGGCAAGCAAGTCCCCTGAGCCGTCTCCACAGCTCCCAGAGTGTGGAGCTGTTACTAACTCTAGTCTTCGAAGCCCCTTGAGATGCATTACACCAGCAGGACATGAGAGTGCTATGAAGTACTGCTACAAACTACGTGCTTAGGTCTCTCTAAAACTCCTATGTTGTTGAGATCTTAACCCACTAAAATGCTGGTATTTGTGGATAGGGCCTCAGGGATGTGACTGGGTCATGATGGTGGAGCCCTCCAAAGACTGGTGCTTTATATAAGGGACTCAAAGAGTGCCCCCTCTCATTTGAGACTAAAGAAACTCAACTCTCACCAGAAAAGGTTCTTTCTACAGCAGATGTTAATCAACAAAGAGACCCATGACTGGTCAACTTGCTAAATATAAGAGACTGTGAAGTGCTTGGCTCTAAATGCTATACCTATATCACACTTTCTCCCCCCAAGGCACAGGGTCTGTTGTGGAAGAGGGGGAAAATAGAGTGTAGGAGCCAGAGGCGAGGGTGACCACAAGGAACTGCGTTCTCCAAACACAACATTACACATAGGAATGCATAGTGCTTGTGACAGCATAGACAAGACCCAGGCATGTCCAAAGCAGACAAAACCTAGAGTGAAGGGAGGAGTGTACCAGACACCCCAGCCCTAGCTGAGCAAGTATTGGCAGTTGATAGCCAGTTGGAGAGGGAGAGTCGGGTTTTGTTAAGGGTGTGATGTCTAGTAGGTTGACCTGGCTCCGGAATACAGATCCATACCCAAGAGCACTTGGGAAACACAAATTAGATTCCATAGGTCTTAAAAAGAAAGGACAGAGGACATGGAGTGAGGAGGATAGGGAGGTGGGGTGGGTGCGAGAGGTGGTGAGGGGTGGGCTTGGGGGAGGGCACCTGAATAGGATCAAAACAGACTACATGGAATTCTCAAACAATCAAGAAAAGTATTTTTTATCTATTTTTTATGTATATGAATGTTAGGTCTGCATGTATGTAAGTGTACCTATGTCATGCAATGCCCATGGAGAACAGAAGAGGGTGTTGGATCCTCTAGAACTGGAGTTACAGAAAGTTGTTAGCTGCCATGTGGGTGCTGGGATTCAAACCCAGGTCTTCTGCAAGAGAAGCCAGTGCTCTTAACAGCTGAACCATCTCCTAATAATACAAGTATCATTAATAAATAAATACATAAATAAATAAGTAATTGTATGCAAGGGGAAAATTGGTAAAACTCTCTAAAGATATAAAACTTATTGGGGGTATAAAGAGGCTTCAGGCAGGCAAAACAAACAAAACCACAAAAAACAGTGAGTGTGTATTCAGAAAAGCCTGACCCTTGACCAACCAGGCTTTGTTTTATTATTTGAGGCTTAATTTTTTAACTATTTTTCTTCTCCTTTCCAAAATATATGTGTGTGTGTGTGCGTGCGTGCATGCGTGCGTGCGTGCGTGCGTGTGTGTGTGTGTGTGTGTGTGTGTGTGTGTATCATTCGATGAAGTGCCAGGTGCTCTGGCTCTCTCTTTTAAAAAAGAAAAACAAAGCTCCTGTCACTCCTGAGCTTTGGTCTAGCCTGTCAAGCAGGAATCAAAATCTCTTTAAAGAAAAGCTTTGCATGGTTCATGTATCCTACCAACATGAGCAGGATCAGCTTACAGAAGGGGCCAGAGATAAGGCACCTAAGGGAGGTCAGAAACGTCTATGCCTGAGGCTTTGCAAACTCACTCCATGACCCCTCCTCACTCTCCCTTATAAGAACAGTGTAATGAAGACATCGGAAGAGCCATTTCTTTCTCTTTATTAATGACTGCACTACATTCTTAAATTAATTCTTCAGGAAAAAATCTCTTCCAACAATTTCTAAGGATTTGTCCATTTGTCTCCAAAATCCATACGGGAATAAAAAAAAAACAACAACATTTTTACCCCATTTAGAGGCCTCTGGTTTTATCTAATCCAAAGGCACAAAGCTTGCAGAGCAAAAACTGTTGGGGTTATTTTAAAATAATGCATCAAATATTAGCTGAAAATTGGTTATAAATGGGGCCACTTAAGCCTCCGTGGAAAGGAATTGCAGGGACTTGGGATTAAAATTGCAGGAAGCCAAAAAGAAAATTGAGGACAAGAAAATGATGACTGATGGGTCCTGTGCCATTATCTCTCAGAATACTAAGGACAGACAGGCTTTGGAAGAAAAAAAAATTACATGTGTGACCTTGAGAACACAGTCAGACAGGCTTGGATTGACTTCCTGTGGAGCCGGAAGTGGAGCCGGAAGTGGAGCACGATGCATTCTTCATGCCCCCAAAGAGGAGCAAGGCATTTCAAATAAGCAGATCTCATTCCTTCTGAGCGTGTGAGGCTGCAAGTCACAGCTCCATAGAGAATGCACATCCTGTAACTCATTAAAAGGTCCATCTTTAGCAGCTGGGGTGGGAAACTCGAAGGGGGCCTAGAGGACTTGGTGACCTCAGAACACTGAAGACTGGGCATTAAAAATGGACCTTGCAACAGGACATCCTGAGCCATTACAAAGACGCAGTCTTGCACTGACTCCATCTGGGAAAAGATTCTGAACCCCATGATTGTAACCAGTACACACTCTGGCTGCAGACTTTTGATCTCCTGAGACACACACTTGCTGGGAGATTGCTGTAGACTACTGGACTCCAGAAACTTTTACTAAATTTAAAAATTACTGTGATTCCAAAGAAATTTTGTTCACAAAAATTATGTTAAGTAATAACAGCGCTAAAATGTTCAGCATTTTTAATTCCTTAAAAATAATTTACTCGGGAGGCAGAGGCAGGTGGAGCTCTATGAGTGCAAGGCCAGCCTGGTCTACCTAGAGAGTTCTAGGACATCTGGGGCTACAGGAAGACCCTGTATCTAAATAAATAAATAAATAATAAATAAATAAGGGCCTAGAGAAATGGCTCAGTGGTTAAGAGCACCTGCTGCTCTTCCAGAGGGCCTGGGTTCAGTTCCCAGCATCCACATCTGGCAGCTCACAACTGTCTATAATTCCGGCTCCAGAGAATCCAACTTGTGGCTCCCATGACCTCTTGCACTTGCATGGTGCATATCCAGACAAGCAGGCACACACAGACATAAATTTAAAACATTTAAACAGTGCATAACTCATTCATTACAAGCACAACTAATATGTTATAATATTTTTCAAACATAATAGATTTTTCTCAGAATATTGTTATTACAAGAGTAGCAGTATTTTCTACTGTTGGATTTTTTTTGTTGTTGTTGTTCTTTTTAAGACAGGGTCTCCCTGTAGCCCCACCTGGCCTGGAACTTACTAATGTAGACCAGGCTGGCCTTGAACTCACAGAGATCCACCTGCCTCTGCCTCCCAAATGTTGGGATTAAAGGTGTGTGCCACCATGTGCGGTGAGTTGTTGGAAATGTTTAAATGTCTGGCTTAATAGAAGACAGCTGGAATTTCCTATTCATTATATTAATCTGTTAAGATGTCTTGCTTGACTGAAGCATACAAAGAACATCCACTCCCATGGTTCTACAGAGCTGAAAAGTGATATATCAGGTAACCATTTTTCATACATCTGTGAATATTCTTTGTTTCGTATTATACTAAAACTGAAAAATTGGTGGTTTCTAAGGAATGTAAAATACCTTTCAACAGACTAATATTCTTCCACACTGTGGGAAAATCCAACTTAAACTGCAGGCTAGCTTCCAGCTAGCATGCCTCAGGGCACCTTGTGGCTGAGGGTCTGACCCCGCCCCAAGGAGGAGGAAGCAATGTGGCCTAGGTGCATGATGCTGGGTGGGGCAACGGTGTGCAATGGCATGGAGTTGGAGGACTTATGATTGGTCCTGGGAACTGACGTCATTTAGTTTCTAAAAGAAGGCTGTAGCAAGGAGTAAATTTGAATTTCATAGTAACATCATCATGGAATTCCCAGCCATTATTTTTATTAATTATTGCGTGCATACAGGCTAAGGTAGGCCTGCATTTCATTCGGGTGGCCAGTGGGTTGGAAAAAGGTTCCCTTTGCCAATCAATCTGGGCAGCTGGTGTTGTGAGTGAAATTCCTGCCCTGGCTCTGGGCAGGTGGGAAGTCATGGCCAAGAGTGGAACACATGTCTGGTGGGTCCAGGCTAAGGGCCTGAGTTGGAAGAACCATCCAGGCCGGGCTATGAGAAGTAGCCAGCTGGCCTCTGCGCCAAGGGGTCAGCTCCCCACAGTGTCTGCAAAGCGGGCACTGTGTCTGCAAAGCGGGCACTGAGTTCCCATTCCCCTTAGCAGGGCCATGTGGTCCCTGTTCGCCATAAAAAGGAAGCTTCCTACACCACACTCTGACAGATTAGAATCCATTCATCTACCCAACATTGGCTCTGGGATCCATCCATGATTTTAGTACATCAACCATGGATCATTTACAAAATATGGATTCACTGAATTATACAGAAGTCCCCAACACAAAGAAAAGTTAAAGAAAAAATATGGCAAGATGACTCAGTGAATAAAGCTGCTTGCATGCCTGATGACTTGATCCAGAGCCCATGGAAAAAGGAGAAAACTAAATCCACAAAGCTGTCCTCTGAGTTCCACACACAGCCTATGGCATGGACTTCCATACACATACACGTGACAATAGTAAATTTTAAAATTTTTTTAAAGAAAATGAAAGAGGCAAATAGAATCTCAATAGTATAAAAATAGAAGTTACCTTCAGAATCCACTAGAAAAAAAACCTCATAGTCACCCTTAATGCTCATGAACTACACCATGAGAACTGATCCGTAGGCCTTGAGACTGGGTGGGGGTGGGGGGGTGGCGGGGAATTTAGATGAGAAGATGGCTGTCATTTGCCCAGTATTTTTTTTAAAGGCCAGAGGATATAAATAGTAAAATATATCCATAAGTAAACTTTATCCTAAACATCATAATTCTACATACTCTCTAAGTTTTCGAATAGAAACTAGAACTTTGGGGCTGCAGAGATGGCACGGCAGTTAAGAGCACTGGCTTGTCTTGCAGAGAGCCCAGTTTGAATCCCTGAGCCCACATGGTAGATATCAACCAGTTCCATGGGATCAGACATCCTCTCTAAGCTCCTCAGGCATTGCACAACGCAGGTGTACTTACATACGTGCAGACGTAGCACTCATAAAATACACATAAAATATAAAAGTAAAATATTTTTAAAAAGAAAAAAAAAACCCAGAACTTTGCATTGGACACTCTACTCCATTATAAAAAGTGATTGCGTAACAACCACCATGCCTCAAGCCAAAAATCCAGATCAGAAAGTAACTTAGAACAAGTAAACCAGACTCACTTATAACTGACATCTTACTTTTCCTAAATTCTAGCTCCTCTATAAACACCTGCTAGTTTTACAACTGCTACTAAGAGAATTTTTTTTTTTTTGGTCTTTTTGAGACAGGGTCTCCCTGTAGCCCCAGCTGTCCTGGAACTCGCTCTGTAGACCAGGCTGGCCTTGAATTCACAAAGATCTGCCTGTAACTAGACATTGTGGTGGTTAATCTTGGCTGTGACAGTTTTAATAGTCAACTTGACATCACTTGGAATCACCTGGGAAGAGAGGGATTGAGAAGTTAGGGATTGGATTATCTAGATCATGTTGGCATGTCTGTGGGGAGTTGTTTCCATGGACACGGGGAATTGTCTCAATGGACATGGGAAGTCATAGGGTGAAGTGGATAGCATCCTTCCCTGGCTCGGGACGCGGGGTTGTATAAGAGCGAAGAAAGCAGAGGAGAATGGAACTCGCCCTTGTCCCTATGCTGCTCTCTGCTCCTGACTGTGGATGTGATGTCTTTACATTCCTGCCACCTTGATTTCCCTGCCTTGATGAATTGTGACCAGGAATCGTGGGTGAAAATAAACACCTTCTCCCCTGACTTATATTTTATTTGGGTATTTTAGCAAGCAACAGAAAAGAAACGACGACAGACATAACTATTCATGTACGCCCCCAAATGTCAGCAATGGCCTTGCCGTGTCCACTAGTGACTGGATCTCCAGCACCTAAAGCCACTGTCTGTCTTCAAAGCTCAAGAAGCATTTGAATGACTTCTGTTTGGATCTGCACAGCATAGCACTGAGTACTATGGCAGATGTGACCCAAGGTAAACCACATGGAGAAGTGGAATGTAAAACACAGAAGCTGTAAAACACCTTCAACAGGGGAGGTTGTTAGCTGCATATAAATGAACTGTACAGATGTAAAATCAGTTTTAGTGGGCTGGAGGGATGGGTCGGTGGATAAGAGCACTAGCTATTCTTGCAGAGGACCTGGGTCTTCTCAGCACCCACATGGCAGCTAACAACCATAGGTAACTCCGGTTTCAAGGGATCCAATATTCTGACCTCCACAGGCATTGCACAATACAGGTGCACTTACATACATGCAGGCAATATACTCATATACATAAAATAAAAATAAATAAAATTTTAAAATCACCACTAGTAATAATTACTTAAATCTCACAATTATGTTTTTAGTGAAAATGAGATTCCCTTTGGAAATCCTGATTTCAAATTCAAAGCCTATTTTCAATTCAATGAGCTGTAGCATGCAAAGCTCAACAAATTATTGCTATCAGCAGGCTGTGATTGTAACGGAGCCTGATTCCTGATTTTAGAAAAAAACTTAAGTGAGCTTTCTCCTAATGCACAAAAATCAAAATTCTGACAACTATTGGGCAAGAACTGATACTCAAACAGATTCACTTCCATCAACATGTGTGAGAGAGTTGCACGTACCAGAGGAGGAGCTATGTGTAGCCACTGTGGAGCTCACTGGCCTTTGCCAAGGCTGCAGAGTGGGGCTACTATTCTTCCTGCGATACCAACAGTGAAGAACAAGGCTCAGAGGTGGCGGCACATGAGGCTGGCTCCCACGTGCCAGGCTGATTCCTGAGTGGCCTGGTATGGCACTCAGTCTGATCATAAGCATTACAGGTTATGATTTTTTTTCTCTAGTACTGCTTGGGGAGAGATAGCGTACCTCCCTGATGAGCAAAGTGACTGTCTATAAGATAGAATTGATTATCTGTTCAGGGTGGCTTACACTGCAGGACTATAAAAAATTGCAGCTGGCCTTGGTTACCAGGGAACCATCTGTCATCCTGAACTATTGACATGTTTTTATGTAGTGTAGTCCCAAATCACTCACTAACTTTACTTATTCATCCATGAAATCTAAAACTCGGAGTCCTACCTAAGGGAAAGGATGGGGAGGATTTAACCTGAAATGTCTGCTCTCTCTCATCCCTCACAATATTACATTTCCAAGCTAGATGGGAGGGAATAGTTAAACACCCTTAAGCCCACCATCCCACCCCAGGGCTGGTGTCCAGCTATCACCGTCATTCAGCTGATAACCGAACTGGGGGTTGGGGAAAGCTACTTAAACTCTTTTCACAAATTTTATTTACGATTGCCCAAGAACTAATAAATACTACAGTAAATATTTTTCTTCTACAGTGGGCATGTCACTGAGTTGCAGTTAGAATCAATTCCAGCCTGGTCCCTGGAGCTTAAAAATTATTAAGCACATGCTAACGCTCCTGTACTAGAACAGATAGTCAAATAATGACACAGAACACCGAGAATGTGAATCTTCTAGAAATGGCTAGAAATGCCACCCTAGAGACTGTGACTTCCCCACCCATAACGAGTCTCTAGGGCTGGCTGCCCACTTGCTAATGAGCACACAGCCATGATTTTGAAGCACAGAAGGTTCTAGATTGGGCAGCAAATTGTGTTTATTAGCCTTCCTTTTCTAATATAAAAATACCCAATCTACATATAAATTAATGATTTTTGTGGCCCTTCTATTCCACTGCTCCTCTCCTAAGGTCCACGCTGGGTGCGATCCTGTGCTTCCCACTCTGCTTTCCAAAACCAGCCCTCACTCCCTAGAACTCTCTAATGTTCAGCCCAAAGAACAAGTAGGTCCTTCTGAGAAGAGATTCTCTTCCCTCTACTTCCACTGTCAAACATTCCAGATACTTCGTAGCTCATCAGAACTTTTATCAAGCAGATACTTGGGTATAGAGTGCTCAAATCAGCTCCCCAAAGAAACGAAAAGCTAAGCCGGGCGTGGTGGCACATACCTTTAATTCTAGCACTCGAGAGGCAGAGGCAGGTGGATCTTTGTGAGTTCAAGGCCAGCCTGGTCTACAGAGTGAGTGAGTTCCAGGACAGCTGGGGGTACAAGGAAATCCTGCCTCAAAAGACCAAAAAAAAAAAAGAAATGAAAAGCTACCATGAGGAATACAAATATGAACACTAGCAATACTAAGGTATTCTTATTTTCCTATTTTTCATTATTGTCTCAAAATATATAGCTCGTGCAGTTGACCATTATCCCATGAGTAAAATATACTAAAATCCATGGGTATGGAGTGTCTGCAGATGCATGTGTACCTGTGTGTGTGTGTGTGTGTGTGTTTGTGTAGACTAGAGGTCTACTTCAGTGTCATTCCTCAGACACTGTATACCTTATTCTTTGAGACGGGGTCTATCTCTGGACTCAGCAAGTGGGCCACGCTGGCCAGCCAGTGAGCCCCAGGGATCTCCCATCTCTGCCTCCCCAGTGGGAAGCATCAGTGAAGCCAGCTTTTTAATGTTTGAGGCCCGAACTCAGGTCTGAGCTATGCCCGAGTAGATATTTTCCCAAGATTTACTCTTATTAGTTTTAATAATGTGTGTGTGGAGGTGTATGGGAATGGGCATGTGTGTGCAGGTCCCCACAGAGGCCAGAAGGCACTGGATTCCCTGGAGCTGGAGTTACAGGTTGCTGTGACCACCTGAAGTGGGTGTTGGGAGCCACTCGGGTCCTCTGGAAAAGCGAGATGTGCTCCTGGCCCCTGAGCCATCTCTCCAGCCACCCATGGAGATCTTTTTAAGAGATGAAGAGTATCACTAGCTAACAAAAACATCAGTGACAACTCTGTCCCATTCCATGTTGCTTTGGACTCACCTCCACCTAATTCTGGCACAAGTCCCACGAGATTCCATTTTACACACTCATATTCAGTTTGACAGACAAATTGGGACAGAATCAATAAAAGACTAAAGAAATCAGAATCCATGTCCCCCAAAAGAGTAATCTCATACTGTTTGTATATTCAGGAAAGTGCTTTTCAATGAAGAAGGAAGTAGAAAAGTGGGGGAGTGTAGAGAGAAAGCCAGGGAGGGAGGAAAGAAAGGGGCGGCAAAGCTCTACTGGCAGCCTGCGTGTGCTAGCAGGACACTAGCGAGAGGGAAGAGGAGAGTGGACGTGCCCGGGAGGCCTGGCTACTGCAGGCTTCGGAGTGGGTCTTCAGTGTGAGGCACTCATCTGTGGAGCCAGGACAGGAGGGGCAGTTAGGAGAATGTCGGTCCCAGGTTGAAGATGTTCCTCACGGTAACCTTCCCCGGCACCTTTCATGTCTTCACCAACACCAAGGCTTGACTGTTCCCACTTTGAAGTCTCGGTTCTGCCCATCCTTTCTGCTGGTTCTGTTCCAGAGGACATGCGCACTGTGCGTGGGCCCCTGGAGCAACCTCCTGCTTCCACTCCCCAAATCCTCAGCCCTGCCACCCATTGGAGGCCCTCATTTGCATGGACCAGCTTCTGGACGCCATACTGCACTAAGCCAGTTATCTTTGAGTTACCAAAAAAAAAAAAAAAAAACCCCTCTAAAGCACAGGCTCGGAGTGAGTTCTGAGAGCATGGTGGTCTACATTGATCTCAATCAACTTGATGCTTCGACACTTCGCCCATTAAGGTGGGGCTGCATTTCCTGACAAATGTATGTAACTATAAAACAGGACTATTAGAGGAACCATTTCACAGGGCTGCCAATTCAGCAACGTTGTAACCACATGCACAGCACAGTGCCTGGCACTTGGAAAGCCATCCACACAGGAAGAAGGGACAGGAGGAAGAAGCTGCTTTTAGGATCTTTTTTTTTTTNTCTTCACGCCTCTGTCCTGTGATAGGCTTAATTCTGTATCTTGGATATTGTGAATAGTGCTGCAACAAACTTGGGGCAGTAAATTCTTGCACATGCTGGTTTCATATACTTGATATATTTCCTTGGAGGTTACTGGATCATAGGATGACTTGCTGCCTCTTTGCATGACTGGCCTCTTCATGCACATGTACCCTTGGTGTCCTTTTGTCTAGATGATTTCTTACAGAGGGATATGTACTTTTGGTCTAAAATCTGCCTTTAGAGTTTCATTTAATTTTTTTTAGTTTATTTATTTATTTATTTATTTATTTATTTTTGACACAGTGTCTCCCTATAGCCCCATCTGGCCCGGAACTCACTCTGTAGACCAGGCTGGCCTTGAACTCACAGAGATCTGCCTGCTTCTGCCTCCTGAGTGCTGGGATTAAAGGCGTGCATCACCACGCCCCACTTAAAGGCAGTTCTTGGCTGCCATGTGGGTGCTGGGAATTGAACCCAGGTACTCTGCAAGAGCAGTTGGTGCTCTTAACCACTGAGCCATCTCATTCATTTTAACTTTGTCTTATCTTGAAGGTCTCTTTCTTTTGTCAGAGGCACATTTTGAGTTACCAAGATTTAGGGCTTTAATATGAGAATCTTTTCTTTTTTTTTTCTTTTTTTTTCTTTTTTTTTTCTCTTCTGTTCTTCCCTCTCTACTCCTTATTTATTTATTTATTTTAAAATTATTTACTTTTATTTGATGTGTATAATTTTTTGCCTGCATGTATGCAATTGCACCACATGTGTGAAATGCTTGTAGAGGCCAGAAGATGGTGTTGGATCGCTTGGAACTGGAGTTATAGACAGTTGCTAGCAGCTATGTGTGTGCTGGGGGCTGAATTTAAGTCCTCTGGACTCAGTAAGTGCTCTTAACCACTGAACCATCTCTCTTGCCTCTTTATTTATTTTTAATACTTTATTATTTTTATTATTTGTATATGAATATATTTCTTTTTTTCAATTTTTTATTGTTATTAAACTTTTTTCCATAAGTCATATATCATTTCTCAATTGAATCTAGAGTCACTTCCCTTTCCATGTCCCCCACCCCACCCAAGTCCCTGCACTCTGCCATACATGTCCTGCATCTTTTTCTGAGTGTTTCCAAAGTTTTTTCAGTTCTTTTGTTGTTATTCTAACTTATATTGCTACAGTATATATACATAAATACATACATACATACACATATCAGTTGAATTGGAGGACTTTTTTTTTCCTAAAAAATGTCATGTTTTCCTTTTTTTTTATTAATTTTATTTATTTCTGTATGTGTATGAATGTACTGTCTGCATGCAAGTCTGTGCACCCGTGTCGTGCAACACCGCGGAGGCCAGAAGAGGGTCTCAGATTCCCCTGGAACTGGAGTTCTCCTGGAATTGGAGCTTCAGACGGTTCTCAGCCGCCATGTGGGTGCTGGGGATCGAACCCGGGTCCTCTGTAAGAGCGGTCGGCGCTCTTAACCGCTAGGCCATCTCTCCAGCCCCGGATGTCGTATTTTAAATACAGTCATATGAATAAAATGTAAAAACTGTCTTGGGTGAGGTGAAGGTATATGACACAGACGAAGCACTTTTATTATGAATACAGAACAAATTTCCAATAGCTTGATCAAGAATTTCTGATAAAAGCCAGGCATGGTGGTATACACCTTTAATCCCAGCACTTGGGTGGCAGAGGCAGGTAGATCTCTGTGAGATAGAGGCCAGCTTAGTCTACAGAGTGAGTTCCAGGTTATCAGGAACTACAGAGACACCCTGTAGAAAAAAAAAGAATTTCTGAAAAACTGGGTCTCCAAGGTGACAAGCCAGGTGACCGACACACATCATTTCAAATTATTAGAAGACAGCATCTAGGATCAGAACATGTCAGATTAGGCTGGTTGGTTTTTTTTAATGCCCTTCAACTTCTACTTCAATAAAATGGATGAGATTAGATCACCCCAGCCTTCCCAACAGAGGACTAAAATGACCAAGAAAGAAAACAATTGTTAAAATAGCCTGGGCTTGCAGGCATCAGAGGACCATGAAGCTTAGTGACTTTAGGGGTCAGGACTGTGGAGAGCTGACATTTGACCTGTCTTTAACCCATGTGCTGATTCCTCTGCAGACAGTGGAAAAACTCAGAAATTGAACTGGGTTTATTTCAGTCTCACAGGGCTATCCAGGCAAAAATTAGAGTTCATGGCCTTCTAGGGGAAAGGGGTCCTGGTAACCCAGGCTCTCAGCTGGGTCTCCAAGGGATTAACCATAGGACTGTGGGTCAACGCCAGAAACCGACCAGGCCTCAGGAAAATCGAAAGGCATCCTGTGGGGAGTTAACCCCTGCCTGGATCAGTGTCCCTCTACAGAGGAAAATACTGTAGGCCACAGCTAAATCATAGCTTTATACTTTTAACCAGTAACTCCCAGCATTCATCAGAGTTAACCATGGTTACAAAAATAAGAACAAGAGAAGAGAGAGAGAGAGAGAGAGAGAGAGAGAGAGAGCACAAAAGAGAGAGCGAGGAAGAGAGCTGGTTAACAAAAGAAAACTTCAGAGTAAGGACAACTAATATGCTTCGTCATCAGACAGCAAACCAAACATACTGAAGTATAAACTGGGCCAAAGGCAAATGCTGTGATTTAAAATATAATCACTGGTAGGAACGTATTCAAAGGTGGGTTTCTGACCATTATGTGCAGGTGAAACCATGAAAGAGAACCACGTACCCTATGGAGAGAAAAGAAAACTGGGTAAAATCATGTCGCGAGAGAAGAGAGAAGAAATGTGTAAGGAAACAAGTTGCTTTCCTGACATTATTACATTTCTATTTGTGTGTGTGTGTGTGTGTGTGTGTGTGTGTGTGTGTACACGCCCACAAGTGCTCATGCTTGCACAGAACAGAGGGCATTTATGGAGGTCAGAGGCTAACTTGCCAGAGTCAAGCTCTCTCTACCAGATGCGTCCCAGGGATTGAAGTCCAGTTGTCAGGCTTAATGCCTGGTGCCTTTACCTACTGAGCTGTCTCATCAGCCTTGAAACAGTTGCAAGGCAAAGGATCCCAGAGGAAAGAGAAGAGAATGAGATTAAAGTAATCTCCAAGGAGACTATGGTAGGCAAAGCCAGTGGAGAAGATCAAGCCTGATTCAAGACAGGACTTAACATGTAAGGCAGAATGCATGAGTAGGGGGGTGGGGCACGGATGGAGGGAAGGGCATAAACTGGATTAAGAAATACTGTATGAAATGCACAAAAGCTCAATAAAAAATTAAAGAAAAAAAAAAAAGGAATAGAATTCATGCATTTCAGGAGCCTCGAAGCAAAGGACTTTTGCTCGTGGCACCGGCTGTAAGTTCTCCAGCTCTAAACGTGTCCTTGTCGTTGGGCTTTGACATCTGAGTCATGAGAGCTCTTGCCTTTCCCCCAACATTTCTTCTGGGAATTTTGGGCATACGCTCTGGTGTGGCAGTTGTTCACAGATATTCTTGTTAATGTCCAGATGCTCTCACTCTCCAATGGCCATGGCATCTCCTCCCCAGACACAAATGCTGGATTACAACCTCAAAGATAAAATCTCAGATTCCCTTTAAGTACATACACACCCTTCGTGTTTCTTCCCAAGAAAACTACACCGGTCTCCACGCCTTCCTTGGACACGGGCCCACAATCTGCTCTCTTCTAACATTCATGTTCACTCTCCACAGAGCAAAGGAGAAAGCAATAGTTTTAGGGTGAAAGTCATGGTTCACCCTACACCATGAAATCCTGAGCTTGCACACACTAGAGGGCAGATACCTCAAGGGTGACTCATTCATGAGCAATCTCAAGGTCCACTTCAATAAGGGGCTGGAGAGATGGCTCAGCAGTTAAGAGAACCCTCTTTAACTCCAGTTCCAGGGGAATCTGATGCCCTCTTATGACCTCCATGGCATTGTACAACATGGGTGCACAGACCTACATGCAGACAGTACACTCATACACATAAAAAACAAAAAAATTTAAAAAAAGAAACTAGTTGTGCATGTGTCTCTCTGTCTCTACCTCTACCTAGCTATCTACCTGTCTCTCCTTCTTTCCCCAGGCATGTATGTGTGGACATATACATACATGCACATTCCTTTGGATGTCAGAGAACAGCGTCATGTTTCTCTCCACCCTCTGACCAGGGTCTCTCTGGAACCTGGAGCTGGCGGATTCAGCCGACCGACCGTCTGGCCACCACGAGCCCTGGGGATCCTCCCGTCTCTGGCTTCAAAGTCCTGGCATTATAGTTGCTCGTCCCTACATTTGAATTTTCTCTTTGACACGCCTGGCTGGGAATCTGACTCTGACACTCATCCTTCTGTGCCAAGGACTTTACTGACTGCACCATCTCCCCAATTCAGAAATGATCTTCTTCTGGTTTTCCAATGTCCTCATTAGCTTTGTAGTCCACTGGGGAGATACGCCTTGGCAAATTCAAGTGGGTTTTTCAACTAGAGAGACTTGCTCTTTCACCGAGTGCTTCCTCTATGGCAGGGTGGGTTGGCATCTCTTGGTATCTGTGAATGTGCTTGAGCCTCATAAAAATTCTAAAAGCCAGTCTGCGTCAACATCCTTACATTAGAACTTAAATGGACCAGAACACTGAGCTAAGATGTGACAGCACAGACATTTGGACCCGCCGCACTGAATGGAGCCTGGAAGATGCTCTAGAAGCCAGCTGAGTCTTCTTCCCATCCACGATACATCTGAGCTCAACCCTGGTGCTGCACACCAGCAGGAATCTAAGGAAGCAAACTCCAATGCAGAACCACTGTATTAGTTATCTGGTGCTGTAACAAAACACATGAACAAGGAAACTTGTAGAAAGAAGAGTTTATTGACCTTATGGTTCCAAGTTCCAGGGGGATTAGAGCTCATCATCACAGGCAGGCGTGGGGGCAGGGGGTGCGGGAGCAGGAATCAAAGTTAAGTGCTCACATACTCAGCACAGGAAGCAGCAAGAAACTGGAAGTCTGGCAAGGCTTAAGAACTCTCAAGGCCCACCTCTGGTGACTCACTTCCTCCAGCAAGGCCACGCCTCCTAAAGCCTCCCAAGACAACGCCACCACCTGGGGACAAAATGTCCAAATATATGGAGTGTTTGGGGACATTTTCATTTAAACCTCCACAACCAGCCTGAGTCTCCAACCTGCCTGAGGGTAGAAAACGAGCATATCTGGTCTGCATAACCACCACTTGGTCATGCTCAGGAGGCAGAGGTAAGTATTTAGGGTGCTGTATGTGAGGACCCCCAGGTTGGCCTCCAGAGAGCCTGGCCCTTCAAATAGAGAATCCTCCATCTCGATCTCTTCTATTTCCAAAGCAGTATATATCATAATGCGTACAGATCAGGCTATAGGAAGTACATAAATCTCTTGGCTTCTGAGAAATCAATATTCACCTATGATCATCTTGTAGATGTACAATCATGTGTTGTATGATTTTCTCTCTGTATATTATGACTGCATTTTGTATGTCTATGAGTGGTGTATGTGTATGAATATGTTTTGAGTATGTTTCTGTGGGTTTTTTGTGTGTGTACCTTTGTGTGTCTCTCCTCCCTCTCTCCACGTGTGTGTGTGTGTGTGTGTGTGTGTGTGTGGTATGAGGTACGCATCAAGGCCAGAGGTCAATCATAAGTGTCTTCCTCTAGGCTCTGCACCGCACTCTTTTGAAAGGGTCTCTCACTGAACTCAGAGCTCCCAGATTCTGTAACATTAGCTGGCCAGGGAGCTCCAGGGAGTCTCTGCTTCCACTGCCCTAGAGCTGGGATCACAGCAACGTGTCTCCATGTCCAGCTTTTTCCAAACTCAGGCCTTCCCACTCACATGGCAGTCATTTTAGTAAGCTCCCTAGGTCCTTAACCATATTTTTATTACATTTAATTTGTTTATTCGTGTATGTGTGTATGCACTTGCATGTGCCCTGGTGCATGTTAGAGGTCAGAGCTTGGAGTCTGTTCTCTTTTTTCCAACATGTGGGTATTAGTCACTTTTCTGTTGCTGTGATAAAACCACCATGAGCAAAGGAACTTATGAAAGGAAGAGTTTATCTGAGCTTACGATTGACAATTCCAGGGAATTAGAGTCCAATGTGGCGGGGAGGCATGGTGGCCGGGGCTGGAGCCGACGTTCACATCCTCCAATGAGCACTGGAAGTGGAGAGGGAGATACTAGAGACTGTAAGGCTTGTTGAACTCACTAAGCCCGCCCCCAATGACGTACTTCCTCCAGCATGGCCACACTTTCTAAGATCTCCCAGAACAGTGCCACCAACTAGAAACAAAATGTCTGAATACTTAGAGCCTATGGGGGACACTCTCATTCAAACCACCACAATGTGGTCTTGGAGATCAGACTCAGGTCCTTTGTCTGGGCAGCAAGAAGCTTTTCCTACTGAGATGTCTCACTGGCCCAGACTACGTTTTTTGAGGAGCATACCTAAAACACAAAACCTAGGTGAAATAATTTTTATAATACTTCACCATCAACTTATACCGTCTGATACTGATGATTTAGTAATCAAGTGGCAGACCTTTGATCTACCCCTTAATATATACAAATATTAACGAGCTAATACATAAGCAGAAGCTGAGATCTTCAAAGCACCTTAAATAGGTTAATCTTCATCCTTCCCTCACCACATAACTCAACACCCAGCATGCCTTGCACACTAGTTATCTTTACAGTACTGTGACAGGAGTGACTTAAGAGAGGAAAGATCTATCTGAGGCTCACCGCCTCATGGTGCTCAGTATATCCTGGTGGGAAAAGCACGCCACATACCCTGACCTGTGGCAGTGGGAGGGGACTTCGTGGCTGCTTACATCATGGTAGACCAAGAACAGAGAGCACGAGACTGGAACCACTGACAGATAGGCACAACTGTCAGAGTTCCGCCTCAAGTGACAATTTCTGCCAACTAAGCTCTACCACCACCTGAAAGTTCAACAGCTGTCTCCACTCCACCCCCGAAGTGCTACCAGCTGGGAACAAGCATTCAAAGCATGGGTCAGTTGGGGATGTCTCTGATTCAAACCACACTGCTCAGCCACATTGGCATTCTCTGAACACGTGCTATGTTTTCACAGATGTGACACGCTTTATCCAATGCATCCAACAAATGTTGTCAAGAAACAAAGTTGAAGGAGAGGCAGGTTCTGCCCGTTGGGAAAAAATACTCACCATGCAAATATGCACTCAAATAGGGAACAGCAAAGCTGTGACAAGCTAAGGGAAGACTTGGTGAGTGGGCGGGCGTGAACAGTAGACTCCATCCACCTGCAGCTGACGGTCTCGTGAGGAACAAGTGGTACAGGATCGGTTTGTACCAACAGGGCGGATATGCAGAGCCAAAGGGGGAGGGGAATGGGAGCTGCCTTGCAAGCCTGTCAGACATGGTAGTGTAGGCCTGCCATCACAGTGCTCCCTGGGGAGATGGGAGGGAGACACCGGAGAGTCCCCGGACTTGCACAGGCCAGCCCTTCCTCTGGTACACGCAGCTGCAATCAAGAAACCCTGCAAACAAGGTGGAAGGCACAAACCAACACCGGAGGTTGTTCTCTGACCTCCACCTGCACTGTGCTGCACACGCACACACATGCGCACACACACACGTGCGCATACACACATCGTTATCACCATCATCATCGCCATCTTCATCATCATCCTCATCACCGTCCACATACAAGGTTGGTGAAATAAAGAAGATGCAAAGGCCCTGGGGTATCAGAGGTCAGTAAAAGGATCCCAAAGAAGATCCTGTCTTCCTCTGCTTTCAGAACTCTTCCAATCCCCTCCCACATATGGCTCAAATATAACTTCCTCTGTGGACCTGCTGTCTCTACTCAATTACTCTGTAAACTGATATCCCTCATACCATTATGACTTTTCTTCTCCATGTCTGTTAGCACTTAGATCACTGAACAGCAATTATCTGTTTATATAGCTGTCTCCCTCACCAGCCTGAGAATCAATCCATGGAGGGCAGGAGGGATACAGTACTATATTCGAAACCCTCGCTATGTGTTTACGAATGTAGCTGGACCATCTGACCGTAACCTCACAGGTCCAAATGCAAGCGCTTTACCCCAAAAATGTGTTTACCAACTCTATGACTCACCTACATTTTTGTGAAGACTCAGCTGTAAAATAGCAACTGTTTTAGAAAGCCCTTTCCCCAGCTATCCTTAATGAATCTTAAGGTGTTATTTACTGCAGCCTCAAAACCATCTGCACAGACTCTGTTAGCACAATGTAATCGTTTTATAAATATCACACAATTATCTAATTTCTAAAAGGCCCTGCCTGCTTTGAAAGGTGTTATTTTGGAAACAAGTCCCGGCCCATCCCAGGGAAATTCCCAAACCAGTATTGTAATGGCTAAGTTTATCCACAGAAGCTCTGAAAGGCCGGACAGGAAGCATAGATCCCCAAGCTGCTGTGGACCTCTGGAGGACCGCCAGCCCAGCAGACGGGATCACACGCACCCCTGTCCCTACTGTGGTCACCTGGCCTGCCTGAACTCCAGGTAAATGATTCTAGAGCTCAGGGACAAACCCCAACCAAGCTCAGCTTGCCACCCCACAGTCCCCTGCAGCTGCAGCCACCTGCCTGCCTGTGTGTCCCAAATGGCAGAGGAAGGATTAAGAGCTGGGACAGGCCTGTTTTTCAGACTTTCTACTGAACTCTCCAAATGGGACCAGAGCTGATAGATTTGCCTTAAAGGATGTCAGCAGCCGGAGGGCAGACTTGCCTCCAGCACCCAGCACTGTTCCCCCTTCTGGGAGAAGAAAAACAATACAATCAAGATTAGGGTATTCCTGCTGCAACGGACCCTTCAAGCTCCCCGCCATTGGATCCAGAGCTATCAGACAGGGCTCCCTCCTCCTGGTCTATCTTTACCTGCCATCTTTAGAGGATTACTGGGAAGGGCTGGCAGTGGTCGGCGTAATTTAAACCCAGGCCTCCTGGAGCTGTTTATGAGCACAAGCAGATGTGGGCTTACCATTCCCATTCCGCCAGGCACACTCCGGCAGTCCTGGGCGAAGTGGAGAGACACTTCCTCCTTTGACTGTCTGGACTGCACAAGGGCAGGATGTGGGCTGCCTGGGAAAGGAGCCTTCACCAGCCTGGTCCTGAGGCCGTCCTTTGATCTTTTCTTACCAGACTGCTTTGCTGGGCTCTGTGTGTGTGTGTGTGTGTGTGTGTGTGTGTGTGTGTGTGTGTGTGTTTGTGAATCTGGCACACATGAGAGTACTTTATTACAGACTTCCTGTCTTTATTAATTATAAAATCTCCTGGGAAGAAGGACAGGGTGCTATGAAATGCCACAGGAAGGGGCAGATACTGTCCAGGAAAGCAGGGCCAGAGGGAAAGCAAGAGAAGAGAGGGACTTGGGCATGTTGATGTGTGAGGTACAAACACTGCTTACTGAGCCTCATGGACCTGGCTTTCAGAATGGAGGCTGCTTACCTTCCACAGCATGGTGTCTCTGCAGATGGTTGGAGTTTAGGTGAGAATTTTGAAGTGGGTGTGCTCAGAGCATGGTGAGGGGGAGGCTCCCCCAGCAACCTTGTCTGTACTCCCGCCCACAGCAATCCTCAGAGGCCTCTACACACACCCTATCACTAGTGTCTTAGTCTGCTACCGCTATTAAAAAAAAAAAACCAACACCTTGGAGTGGGTACTTTATGGATCAAAGAAACTCCTTGTATTTCTGGAGGCCAGTCCCAGATCGAGTAGCCAGTAGATGGAGGCTGGCTCTGGGCTCACAGTTCCCCAGTGGGGCCTTCGCTGCATCTTCGCAAAATGAAGGGGGAGGATACAAGATAGCTCTCTTTAATCCCCGCCCTGAAGATAGAGTCCTAGTTGCCTAACCTCCAGACCCCAACCCTAATCACTCTGGAGAGTAAGTTTCAACACCAGGCTTTTGGAGCCGCCTGCCGCAGCCTCTCTTAAGGGTGCCTTCCACCTCAGAATCCTTTCCTGCTTGTCTCTGACTCCATCCTCCAAACCAGTATCTTTCCTCGGGGGCCAGAAATCACTTGGGAGTAGATCACTTCCTTAGGGAAGAACGGGTCCTTCCCAACAGCATGCTAGGCCCTAGAATGGCAGATACTGAGTCTCACCCATCTCTACGGTCCCATGGACTTAGCTCTGCACATATCCTGCGGAAGTGCTCTGTACATATAGATGAAGTAAATCAGATTTCCAGTAAGCTGGCTGTAAGCATGAAGCCAAACACAACCATCATAAATGTTAGTTCACTTTAAATTCCAAAGAGGTTAATATATCAAATTTAAAATTTATTCAAAGCCAAGTGTGGTAGCACATGCCTCTAATCCAGCACTCAGGAGGAAGACTTCTGTGAGACTGAGTCCAGCCTGGTCTACATATAATTAATTTGTATAATATATTATACATAATATATAAATATATATTTATTCAGGGGTTGGAGCGATGGCTCAGCCGTTAAGAGCACTGGCTGCTCTTGCAGAGAACCTGGGTTCATTTCCCAGCACCCACATGTGGGCTAACAACTCCAGTTCCAGGGATTGGACCCACATCAAAGAACATTTGGGATGCACAAATTGTACTCGATAGTCTTTAGAAAAAATGTAGAAGGTTTAGTGAGGAAGGGCGGTAGGGAGGTAGGGCTGGATCTGAGAGGAGATGGTCTAGGGGACTTGAATGTGATCAAAATATGAAATTCTCAAAGAATCAAATACAAGTATTCTCCAATAAAAAAGAATTGAAGCTGATCCTGCCTCTCTGGGTTTGTCTTCTTCATCCCTATAAGCACCATTATGAGTCCTAACATCCCGTGCTGGACAAACCCAGACAGAAGGAGCTTGTCAGTAAGTCTCCAAGTACTTACCTGGCTCTTAAACCCTGTCAGATCTCTCCTCACAGAAGAAAAAAAATGAAGAAAACCAGGATCTCAAGTCCCTTAAGACCAGGTGCTCAACAAGACAAAGGGCTCAGCTTGCTTATGCACCCAGCTCGCAGACACGAAGTCACACAGAGGAAAGGAGACTCCTGGCAGGTGGATTGCAACCAGGCCCTGTTCTCTGTAGGGCATCAGAGGAAAATGTTACACATTTATAACACCCAAAGTGGAAGACAAGGAGCTGGAGATGGCTCGGTTGGTGAAGTGCTTGCTACACCAGCCTGGGGACCTGGTTTGATTGCCAGCACTCATATAAAAAAAGTTAGATATTATGAGTGTCTTTAATCCCAGATAGCCATGGAGTCAGATTCAGGCGGCTCCTTGGAGGCAAATCAGTGAGCTCCACCTTCTGTGAGATACTGTCTCGGAAAAAAAAAAAAAAAAAAAGAATGGAAAGCGATTGAGGAAGGCACTCCACATCAACCTCCGGTCCCCACGTGCACCCCACATCCACAGACAGACATGCAGGAATGTATATAAGCATGCATACACAGATGTGTATGTGTACACAAACACACACACACACAGGATATACTATAGGTTCTGAAAGGAAATACATGACAGTCCCATGCTATTTCAAATCTGGAGTTGGGTAGACTATAATCCCAGCATTAGGAGACTGAGACAGGAGGATTGCCATGAGTTCATGGCTACCCATGATCACACACTAAGACCATGTCTCAAAAAATTAAAAGTCGAAAGGTGAGGACTCTAAACTGCACGCTTATTTTAGAACTGAGGTGTCAGCCTTTTCTCTGCAAAGGTGAGGTAGCAGCATTTGGGGGTTTGAGTCAGAAGTCAATGCATCAATGACTCAACTGTAGTCTACAACCCATAGGCAGTCAAAGACAGAAACGGAGAACCTGACTGTGGCTTTATTTACAAAAATAGGCACTTTAGGCAGCAGTTAAGTTCATCAACATTACCACTGACATTAAAATGTGGAAGGCCTGGTCTGCAGTAATCCCTTTTCAACCACAGTTTTGTGTGGCAGCTCCGAGGCCCAAAGGCCCAGGGACAACCTGCTCAACTGCTGCAGGGTTGGGGTTCAGAAAAGGAATAACTACAACAGTGATCTTTTGTGTTTAAGGTCTTACCTCAGCACAGTTTGAAATGTTTCCAGCATCCCTTTAAAGTAACCCAAGTCCCAGGAAAACGCATGCATGTGTAAGCCAGGCAGAGTGGGGTGGGAAAACCAGGGAAAGGAACCAGTCAGGTGAAAATCAAGGCAACCGGTCCAGTCTGCCTACCAACCCGACCTGTTCAGCTCAGGACCACTATTATTCAGTTATTCACTGGAACCCCACATTGTATCATGGAGCTGAAAGTATTTAACCAGGGCTGGAGAGATAGCTCAGTGGTTAAGCACACTTGCTGTTCTTCCAGAAGACCTGAGTTCAGTTTTCACCACCATCAGTAACTCCCAACTCCAGAGGATTGGACAACCTCTTCTGGTACCTGCAAACTCATGGTACAACTGCCCATGGTATGGACACACACACATGTACACACAGAGTAAATAAAAATGAATCTTAAAAAAAAAGTTTCAGCTGGGTGTCGTGGCACACGCCTTTAATCCCAGCACTCAGGAGGCAGAGGCAGGCAGATCTCTGGGAAGCAGAGGCCAGCATGGTCTACATAGCAAGTTCCAGGCCAGCTGGGACTACAACAGGGAGACCCTATCTTTAAAAGACCAAAACAAATAAAGTTTAATCACCAGAAGATGTATTCAGAATAGAATGACCAGTGAACATAATCTCATGTGTTATCTGGGAAAACCCTTTAATTTATAGAAAAGAAAAGAAACGAGGCACAGAGGAAGGTGAGTTGTGCAGGATCACAGAGCTATGTTGTACGGGTGATGTCGCCCAGCACTAAATAATGTCCAGCTTTGACCACATCCTGCCATGTCTGAGACAACCCAGAGGTATTTGCGGGATAGAGGAATGCAGGATTAAGAACTGAAAGGCAGATGAGGTAGTTTCGTGGACTAAGACACTCTTTGTTCAAAGGAATAGTCTACGTAGAACTTTCTTCCTGGTGTTGAATTGTGTACTTAGTTCTTCAGAAGCTGCAATCAACCACTGAAGTTAATGTGAATGGCCCCAAAGAGGGGGATCACCACTCCAGGCAACTAATTCATCCTCGGGAATTATTTATGCCTGATGAGAACCCATCTGGAGCATCAATGAAGTCTTTATCCTCAAACACTACTCACAGAGGACTCGGCCTAAGTGTGCTAAGACCGTCTGCTGGGGGTTTCCCAGGACTTGCAAAATGGAAGCCTTGAAAGCCTGATTGGTCTGGGGCTTGTGGCTCCCCACGGAGTGTACAGCCACTCATCCATCACCACGTGAAGGCACAGTATGCAGTGATACCTCTCAGTAGCAAAGGGAAGGACACACTCTGACTATTTCTGCAGGTCAACAGGTGCTTCCTGGAGACACTGGTGTGAAGAGAGATCCCTGCCCAACCATCAGAGTCTGAAGGACCCAGCCCCAGCTCCCCAGTTGAAGGTCAAGTGGCAGCAACCGGCATTCCTTCCACAGGTGTTGGTCTCTTAAGAGGAATGCAGACTTTGAGCTCTACTGATGTTTTCAAAATACTGCTTTTTCTTTGAACTAGCACGGAATGTGTAACTTTACCCACAGACTGTGCAATTTCACAGCTGCCTGGTTTCTACAGTATAACTCCTGGATATTTAAACTATTAAAAAAATGTCCTTAAAGAAGCCCACTATGTAAAGACTCAGAAAATAAGCTGTCTTCATCGTTCTCCTGGAAAAGCCATAGATAATTATGTCCATATGCGCATGTGTGTATATAGATTTTTAGTTTTTCAAGAAAGCCTCCATTTAAAGGGTCATATTATTTGGCAACCCGTTCCCTACCCCCTTTCTGAGATTCCAGAAGTTGGCCCACTGCAAAACCACATGTAAATAAGGGTAAAAAGTTCCATGTCCAAGCCAGTCAGTCCTTTAATAAAAACACTACCAAATGTGTTTGGTTAATTAACAAAAATGCTGAAACTGTTGCCCGCTAAGGCATGGCATAAGAAATGGAATGAAGCCAATGAATTACAGAATAAAAGATTTTAAGTATATAATGCCTGGAAATAAATATTTTAGATCACACCCTTGGTTCTTTGGGGTTTACTGATACAATATACTATATATTGTATCAGTACAAAGGAGCAAGAGTGAGTACTTTTCATTCACTTCAGATATACACAATTTTTAAGAGTGAAATATACACACACAGCAACACACAGACACTCACACATACTCACCCATACACATATATACATATACACACAGACACAGACACACCTCACACACAGACATATATACACATAGGCACACAGACATATACCAAACACACACACACACACACACACACACCCCTTCATGGAGCTGAAATGCCAAAATAAATTCAAAACATTTACAAAATAAATTCAGACATCTGAAGGGGGTTTCCCACAATTAACTTTGCAGTGCTATCAACAAAATCCGTTTAAGATGGGCTGCCCAATATATAAATTTCCCTTTGTGTTTGAAATACTTTTATCAGATAAGATAGCCTTTGTTTAAACTGCTATTTTCAGAACTTGCTTTGGGGGTTTTGAATGCACACAGAGGAGCAACTGGAGAGTTCCTACCCAGCTTTAAAACGTGTTTCTTCTGTTTGTATTTAGTAATTTCCTGTCAAATAACCTCACATAATTAACTTTCCTTGCTCCAACCTACTTTTTCCCCCCCTATTCCTACTTCCTGAGGATGGTAATAAAATGCTGATTACAGGAGACTGTTATTTGCTTTCCCCTCCCCTCCCCCTCCCTGGCTCCCTTGGTCAGAGCTCAGGTTGCAACCAGTTTCAGATCAGGGAAAGCCCTGGGCCAGGAAAAGGAGTCTCTGGGAATTTTTGATCAGCCATCCCTGCCACAGCCCTCCCATCACAGAATTTGGGGACTAGCAAGTGGCAGGAGGTACCCACTGTGTTACTCCAAAATGCCACCAAATTCATGAATTCTCCCTCTGTCCCAGGTGCGGTGGGAATTCCCCTTCTCACCCACGCCCACCACCACAAGCCCCAGGACAGGACAGGACAGGACAGGGCAGGACGTAGGGTCACCAGCACTCACAGAGCTCTGTTCCAGATGTCAGCAAAACTGGAGCCTGGCTGCTTCACAGAGCTGAGCAAGTGACCTCATGAGCACTGGACTTGAGGACAGAAGCCTCTAACCTGGGCCTCCCAGACCCACATGTCCAAGACGTCATCAGAGGTCAGTTAGGTAATTCCCTATTCTACTCCAGGGAGTTTGTTTTAGGGATTCTTTTAAAATATACATATATTTTCATTGAGTTTTTGTGGATTTCACACATCTTTATCCTATTTATAACCTTTCCCTGCATGCACCACTCCATAGCCTGCCCACAGGATTTCACACATTTTGTCATGTATGTTAAGGCCTATCCATTCCGATGCCCCTTGGTATGAGTTCACCCACTGGAACCTGTTCAGCCTGTCCAACGTCATTCCCTCAAAGGCCAGCAGTGATCAGCTGCCAGTAGTCCCTCACCGAATTATGGCCCCCTGCCCATTTCTCCAGTTCTATTCTGTTTTTTGTCTGATTGAGTTTGCAAGGGTTTGGAGCATGCTGACATATACCGTTGCTGCAGGTTCATATGAGCGAGGTCCAGGAGCCTGTAAGACTTGGTTTCCTTATGGTCATCTCCCACCTCCTCTTCTGCAACGGTCCCTAAGCCCTAGGTGAGTAAACTTTAGTGCAGGAGTCCTGACCAGGGGCTCACACTCTGGAATTTCTTTTTTATTTTTATTTTAATTTTTCTGAGACAGGGTCTCCCTTTAGTCCCAGCTGGCCTGGAGCTTGCTCTGTAGACCAGGCTGGCCTTGAACTCACAGAAATCAGCCTGCCTCTGCCTCTGGAGTGCTGGAATTAAAGGTGTGTACCACCACGCCCAGCAAGATTTCTTTTTTAAATCTTATCCTATAAATACACTGAGCCCAATAATTACTTGCTGTGGAGGGCTATCCTGGTCACCTTCCAGCAGCATGTTTAGTCTCTGGAAGATAGTTGTACCCTCACCCTCTTCTGGTTTGTGACAAGGAAATATATCTAGACTAGCAAGAACCTTCCCCCCAGGGTCACCTTGATTTGTAAAAACCATTAATATGCTTTAGACTCAAAGTAGAAGCTACTTCTCCCTATTCCACACAAACCCCTAAGTCAGCTTCCTGACCAAATAAAATATTCAATCTGACCATTCCAGAACAGGGTTCCAGTCTGACCATGAAACACAGCAGTAAAGGGCAACTTCCTATCAGGAGGAGGTCCTGAATTCACCAATGCCGTATACCGACCCTCCAAACCCACTGCAAAGACTGAGGGAAACTCTCAGGGACGGTGATGACAAATATCTTCCAGGCCCATCGATCACAACTGGCAGGAGAGGTGCAGCCCAAGGTGCTGGAATGAGGCAGCAGGAGTGTGGTGTGTGAGTGTTTGTGGCACAGACCACCCAGCCAGGCTGTGCCACGCCAAGGTGTCAGTCCTGGGCACAACAGAAGTGTGTGCAGGTTACATGCAGTGCATTCTCTGCCACACTGAAGGTAAGACAGAAACAACACAAAAATCTATGGGAGGGTGTAGAAGCACAGTCCACAACACAGCTGTAAAAGGATGTAAAAACACGATTCTGAAAAGGGGGCCAGGCACCCTTTTATTATAAAGTATTTTTATAAAGTTCAACTGTAAGCAAATCTTAAACTTACAAAGCTCATTTTTGAGACCTGGTCTATAAAGCATGCTGTGTGCATATTTAAAGGTAAAAGGACTGGAAAACACTAAATTTAGACTTTCTGGCATCCACAGGAAGTGGAGGAGGGGAGTCACATATGATGTATTAGAATTGAATTTATAGGGTAACCATTTACTACTCTGAACATAATGGGGTTAATTGTGTATTTGTGTGTGTCAAATATAACAACTTCAAAATTTTCTCTCCAAGCAAAAGAAGATCTAAGGAAGTGATGGTAAGCAGAAAATAAAAATAAAAGCAATGCTGCAGGGTGTATTCAGTGAGCTGAAAGGTGGAGCCAAGGGCTGGCTTGGGATAGAGTTAAGTCATAAGCAAAGAAACTGGAGAGACATCAGTAAAGCTGAGTGGGGAAATTGACTATTGTTAAACAGGGCAAATGCTGGGCTACAGAGATGGCTCAGTGGTTAAGAGCACTGGCTACTCTTGCAGAAGATCCAGGTTCAATTCCCAGCACCCACATACTGGCTAACACTGTATGTAACTCCAGTTCCAGAGGAATCCAAAGCCCTCTTCTGAATTCTGTGGACATTTCTTGACATGGGTGCACTTATACACATGCAGTCAATATACTCATACACTTAAATAATAAAAATATTTTTAAGAATGTATAGAGATTGGGTACTTTCACCAGACCTGGGGCACAAGCTCTCTTCATAATAGCGAAGAGCTGGAATCTGCCCAAGTGACCCTCAACCGATGAGTGGATAGAGATAATGTGGTACATCTAGACAATGGAGTTCTATGCAGCGGTAAAGAAAGATGACATCATGAACTTCGCAGGTAAATGGATGGAACTAGAAGATATGTTAAGTGAAGTAACATAGTCCAAGAAAAACAAACAACAAATGGTATCCCTCACCTGCACCAAGTACCTAGTTGTAAGGCAAACTGAGCAAAGTTAATGTTATATTCCTCATGATCTGAAAACAACTGTACTCTTATATTGTGAATCCCTTAACAGGTTCTAGAATTAACCTACCATTTATTTTCAGACTTTGGAATTTTGGTATATGGGTAGAGGGTATGTATGCATATTTTAGAGTAATACGAAATCAAAATGGAAAAATCCCAATCCTGAAATGTGATTTGGAAATAAAATACAGTTTGTTTCCAGATGACATAATTTTAGTATAGGTGAGACATACATATATATATATAAATATATATATATATATACCTATGTTGTAGCAATACAAGTTGGAGGGAACAACAACAACAAAAGAACCAGGACAAAAAAATAGTGTTCTCCCCAAAGCAATAATCTTCTGCTTTGAAAAAAACTCTGGAAAGACTCAGAAAAAGATGCAAGACATGTACGACAGAATGCATGAACTCAGGTGGGGTGGCGGGATATGAGTCTAAAGTGGATTGAGAAATGATGTATGAGGTGTGAAAAAGTTTAATAGCAATAAAAAATATATCAAAATAATTTTTTAAAAGATCAAATGCAAAAAAAAGATAAAGGGGGTTGTTTTGTTGTATAGCAATTCATGTAGAAGTCCTTTCTCTAGTCCGAAAGAGAGTACATATGAAAAATTAGATTGATTAGAAAATTTTATAGTTAAGAACAAAATTGGAAAACTGAACAATTCCATGTTTTTTCTTTATCAGAGACGCACCACTAAATGCAGCATTAAAGCATGTTTAAAAGTGAAATAATACATCTAGGGTAACTGCCAGTGGATGCTAAGACCAAAAAAATATAACCAATATCACCAGGCTCTGGACAGAAGAACACGGCATTGCAACTCCTACAAAGGAAGAGACGGAAGAGAGAGTCGGCTAAACCAGACTCTTTAGATCCGTGCTGGCCGACAACGTGAACTGCCCGTGCAAGGGCACGTTAGCCTACTGTCTGTCACCTGTCCACGCACACATGGCTATTCAGCTCCTAGAACACTGCTGGGACCACTAAGGAAGTAAATTTGCAAAGTGATTTGCTTTTAACCTGCTTAAAATTGTTGTATGGGGCTAGTGGGCATTTTATTGAACAACAAAGCTTGATGTCTAACGGCCAGTTTATAGGATATTCAGAGAATAAAAGCACATGATGCAATCAGCAACCCCTCAAAAGAATATTCCACAGCAGGTTTTCTTCAGCAGGAAGACTGAAGGAGAAAGGTGGAGAAAACTATAGATGACCTGCAGATGAACCAAATTTGAATAATTTTAAACTGCCCACCTTGATGTAAACTATCTACATAATAAACCCACATATTCTAAACTTCAATGGCATTTAATAGAAGTTAGTTAGGTTTCTGAGTACATTAACAATCCGACAACACTGTTATAAATTAGTCAAACACTCAAAACACTTAACAGGACAGCCAAGAGTGGCAGATTCTGCCTACTATGACCCTAGCACTCAAGAGGCTGAGGCAGGAGGATTGCCAGGAATTTGACATGTGACCAACTATGATGGAGACATTAGTTCGATCCACAGTCAAGGAAAAATTTTTAAAAATCAAAATAATCAGAGAAACTTGAAAGCTGAGTGTTTCCTAATATTAAGGAATTACTGCTACATTTTTAAATACTATGGCATTTTTCATGTTTCTAAAAGGAGTCTTTCTATTCCTTGGGTACACATGTAAATATTTAAGGATGAATGGCACAGTATCTAGGGTTTACTTGTAATACCCCATGAAGTGGAGAAGTGGAGGTGTGTGTATACGGGAAACTAGAGGTACCATTAATCAGTCATGGCTGAGGCAAGCACAGAATGAGCTCCCATGTTAGTGCATGATTGCATAATCATGTCATAAAGTTTATCTTTTCACTCAGAGACTTCACTTTCAGGATGTTTCCTAGAAACAGCATAAATCTATAAACATATACACAGTAGTTGGCACTGCATTTAATTTTGTAGAGTAATTCAAGTTGGCAACGATTTATTTCAGTATTGTTTGCAACGGCAAAAAGAAAGTGTAACAATGGGGAATTGTGTGCATTATGCATCCCATAATGGTACATTCTTTAGCCATTAAAATATTAAGGGCTGGAGAGATGACTCAGTGGTTAAGAGCACTGACTGCTCTTGTAGAGGACCCAGGTTCACTTCCCAGCACCCACATGGTAGCTAACAACCATCTGTAATTCCAGTTCCAGGGATCTAATGCTCTCTTCTGGTCTCCATGTGCTCCTGCACACATGTGGTACACATAAGCTTACCCAAGCAAACACACAACAAAAACAAATAAATCTTTTTTTAAAAATTAACAGCTTAAGTCTATATAGGGGCTAAATTAGTTATCTCTATTAAGGGCATTATAAATATGCATTTAGATATATGCTAACAACTTTGCATGCATGTATTAATAGATAATGTTATATAAACTTTGAGAAATAGAAGAAGCAACACATATTAATGCTATGTATAATATGAGGTTAGAAATTTCTTAAGAAAGATAGGTGATTTTAGTATATTTCATGCCTAAAATTTTAATAAAAACTAGGGTGATATCAACATTAATGATGAAATACTGAAGTTATAAAATCAGGGCAAGACTATATTGTATGTGCTTTAATTCAACATTATGCTTAAAGTTTTAATCAATGAAATTAATAATAGTAACAATAATAATTAAGAACTAGAAAATTTGAATAATTTTAAACTGCCCACCTTGATGTAAACTATCTACATAATAAACCCACATATTCTAAACTTCAATGGCATTTAATAGAAGTTAGTTAGGTTTCTGAGTACATTAACAATCCCACAACACTGTTATAAATTAGTCAAACACTCAAAACACTTAACAGGACAGCCAAGAGTGGCAGATTCTGCCTACTGTGACCCTAGCACTCAAGAGGCTGAGGCAGGAGGATTGCCAGGAATTTGACACGTGACCAACTACGATGGAGACATTAGTTCGATCCCTCAAGAGGCTGAGGCAGAGGATTGCCAGGAATTTGACAAGGGCCTAGGAAAACATGGAAAGTTCTCAGTCCATCTGAGCTACATTATGAGATGAGACCTTGTCTCAAAAACCAAAGAAAGAATAATAAAGAAAACAGAATTGGAAAAAAACTAACTTATTAACAACAGGAACACATAGCATGAGGTTTTCAGATTCTTAACAAAGGATTATAAAATTATTCTGTTAAAAAATAAAGGAAAACTATAATAAAAAGATTTGTGTTTATGAATTGATAGCTTCCAATTTGAAAAAAAATAAACTCCTCAAATTTATCCAAAAATTAAATTGAATGTGAATAATAAAAAAAAAAAGAGCATTCTAGATCAGGCATGGTAGCACATGTCCATAATCCCAGCACTTGGGAGATAGGAGTTCAGTAGTTAAAGGCCAGCCTCAAGTACATAGTGAGTTGAAGGCTACTCTAGCTCAAAAACAAAAATAATAAAACCATATAACATGTTGTTTGGGAAATAAGACAGGCCACTTTTAACATGGAGATAATCAAAAAGCCAAGAGTAATCGAGAACATTCTGACAAGCAAACCCCTTGGAAGGCTGTATTTGTAGGAAAGGAGACTCTTTACATGAAGTCTCAGTCACTGGGACCAAGAAATACAACCAGGCACGAGTCACAAAACCCAGGTGTGCACGTGATCTCCATCTCCTGTAATCCCAGCACTGAGGAGGCACAGACGGGAGGATTGAGAGTTGGAAGCCAGCCTAGACTACAACACAGACTCACGAACATTTGAACACAAAGGCTACGGAACTGTTGGCAGAGGCTAATGAGAAGAATCAGGAAGTAAAAGCTGAGCACTGGGTTTATCCCGGGGAACCTGTGCAAAATAACTGGATGTCAGGGCTCAGGCCAATAACCGCATCCCTATCACACCTATACTGAAATGGGAGGCAGAGTCAGGAGCAGCAAGAGGCCAGCACAGCCACAGAAACTAAAGGAAGACCCTGCGTCAGGAACAAGGTAGAAGAAAACAGACTACTGAAAACCTGTCCCCTAACCTCCACACTCCCCAACACAAATAGATAAATATCATTTTAAATAAAAGTATGGCTTGATATCAAGTGTTTGGGACCACAATGTAAATTCACACATACAGACAGGGTGTGAGGACACAGGGACTTCACTCTCTACACATCTTTGTAGGCTAGATAATGATGCATCCCAGGCCCTGAACTTACAGCCAAACCCTAGGCTAGGACAGCATCCCAGCAAAACCCCAGCTCTGCGTGCATCTGAGCTCTGCACTTACAATATCTCCAAACATGTTACTTAGTTTCTTTGTGCCTCAGCGTCCCCATGGGTAAAATGTGGATAATAATAGCACCTCCCTCGGAGGACTAATGTGAACATTTAAAATTTTAATATGTGTAAAGCACTTAGAAAAGTTCTCAGAAAGCACTGAGCGCTCAATAAACTGGAGATGTTATTATTACCAGCTCTCTAAATGAATGCCTCTGGGCCCAAGTTCTTGAAATCCCTGGGCTTCTGCTTCCTTCTTTTTAAAACATAATATTCCTGTCTTCATAACATGCTGGATGGTTTGTGGAAGAAAATAAAAGGAAAAATGGCTCCGTAAATTGCCAGTGTTATAGCAAGAGCAGTTACAGAACTAAGTTCCACTGTATTTCAAAGAATCCCGAGCTCTCTTCTCTGGTAGAAATTGATATTTGTTAACTCTCCAGGCTGCTGAGAATCTCATGTGGCAGTTTTCTTGCACAAAATTAGCCACTCTGTGTTCATACTAAGTAATTAAAGGAATTTTCTTTGGAAATCTAGCACATGAATCAGCTGAGTACAGTAGATGTCCAACCATTAGAGTTGTCTTAAAAAATTTAGTTAAGCTTCAGAAAAATATGCGGCCATGCAGACTGACTAGCGTAGAGATAGAGGTCACCAGCGCTTCAGAGCGGCACATGTTATGTTTTCCTTCTCATTGTTCTTCATTATTTTTAAATCTAGTGAACTGGGCGATTTTTTTTATTCTTCCCTGCAAGTTCATCTCAGGATATGAGAAATTATGATGCACTAACACTTATTAGTAAGGAAGAATAGCTGGAAGTTTGCAAAAGGCAAAATACAGAACAGAAGAGTACAAAAGGGAAATGGGTCATTTTAAAGTCAGTTTCCTGGATCTTTGTCTGGTTTTGGTATCAGGGTAACATTGGCTTCAGAAAAAAAGATTCAGAAGTGTTTTTTCCTTTTGTTATGTACAGATTGAATTTGAGGAGTATTGGTAATAGTTCTTCATTGAAGACCTGGTAGAATTCTACACTGTATCCATCTGGTCCTGAGTTGGGAGATTTTTTTTAAAAAATACTTTATTATTTTTATTTTATGTGTACAAGTATATTGCCTGCATGTAAGTTCACCCATGTTATGCAATGCCCACAGAGGTCAGAAGAGAGCGTTAGATTCCCTGGAGATAGAGTTACAGATGGTTGTTAGCTACCATGTGGGTGCTAGGAGTCAAAACCAGGTCCTCTCAAGAACAGCAAGTATCTTTTTTTTTTTTTTTTTGCAAGTATTCTTAACCACTGAACCATCTCTCCAGCCCTCAATTTGGGAGATTTTTAATTACTGATTCTGTCTTACTGCTTGTTATGGGTCTATTTAAATTGGTTACCTATTTAAATTGGTTTAGTTTGGGTAGGTCATAAATACATATCTGAGGTAGGAACTCAGTGCTATAAACTTTCTTCTAAGGACGGTCCTTACTGTGTCTCATAGGTTTCGGTATGCTGTGCTTTCATTTTTGATTATAGGAATTTATTTTTCTTCCAAAGGCAATTTTTTATTGAAGCTTTGTGCATTTCATACAAAATTTCAAATCAAATCTAGACCCATGCACCCTGTCCCTGCCCCCCACCCCACCAGAGCTCATGCATTCTGCCAAACATGTTTTTCATCTTTTTCTCAGTCTCTCTCAAAATTCTCGATACAGAAGTTTACTGTTTCAAGAAGTTCACCATTTCAGTCAGTTCTTTGACCTAGTCTTCTTGTTGTTGTTGTTGTTGTTTCTTCCAATATGCATCACTCCAAAATATGCATATATATATGCATGCCACATATATCATAGGTTTTTGCATCTTCAGCTTATTTTTTTTCTTTATTAGGCTGAAAGATGTCATGGTTGAAGGCTCCTCCTTGGCAAGCCCAAACCACCATCAGTTCTGCCCTTGTGCTCCACACTGGGGTTTTCCTTTCCCATGGTCGCCAAATGAGGTACAGTAAGCACTGCATCCTGTCTTGATCCTCCTGTACTGGTCTCCATGATACAGCCTGGGTAGTCCAACAATGGCAGTCTATACTCTGAAGAGGCTGAAACCCCAGTAGTAGCTCAGTCCACAAGTTGGATGTCTCAGCAGTCCCCATCTGGCACTGAAGGTTTGGAGGATTCTTGGAGAGACATGAGTCTTCAGTCCATATTGGAAGGTTGAAAAGCTGTGTCTCATGTCTTTGAAGGATGGCAAAAGCAGTGGCAGCCGCAGGGTAGCTGCACTTGCCAGTAAGACAGGTAAAACAACTGTGATCTTTTTTTTTTTTTTTTAGCTTTTTGTCTTTTTACTAGGATCTCAAGATTTATACCTAAAGTACAATTTCTCAGGCCTTAGTATTTATTTATTTATGGTTATACTTTCCTTTTGGATGTTTAAGGCTACACAGCCCAGATTAACCAAGGTTTTTGTTTTCTCAAGGTTAGTTGAAGATCTGGTCCTCAAGGGTCACTCAGGTTTTTTTTGGGGGGGTGGGGGTGGGAGTCCCTGGATCCTTTTGGCTTTTCAATCAACAGTTCCATCAGAGGACAAAGTCAAATCTTGCTAGAACCGGCTTCCCTTTTTGAAGAATGAGCAGCAGACTTTCCTCTTTGGAGACTGAAGTCCCATTAGTAGATCTTCAAGACTTCCCTGCACAGGAAGACTGGTGACATTTGGAGGACATTTCAAGAGATGCCCCCATGCATAGTCCCCTGAGACTTAGTTGACCTATGAGGGCAAGGAACAACGTCATCCCTTAAGTCCCTCGGCCAAATTGATAGAGGCATTAAGTATGGTCGTTAAGCATCCAGAAAGGCTAAGCTACACCAGCCTGATACTTTTAATTACTGTGTAATATTTTAGAAAAGACTTGGACAAAAGCTCAAGTAGCCTTGTATAAGAAATACTAAGGGGGCTGGAGAGATGGCCTAGCAGTTAAGAGCACTGACTGCTCTTGCAGAGGACCCAGGTTCGATCCCCAGCACCCACACGGCGGCTGAGAACTGTCCTTAACTCCAGTTCCAGGGGAATCCGATGCCCTCTTCTGACCTCCGTGGCATTGCACGGCACGGGTGCACAAACCTACATGCAGACTGTACATTCATACACATATGAAAATAAACTTTAAAAAATTTAAAAAAAGAAATACTAAGAATTTATTAATTTCCTTTTTGATTTCTCTCTTGACCCAATTTTCATTCAGCCATGTATTGTTTATTTCCCATGAGTCTATTTGTCCCCATTTCTATTGTTGATATCCAGCTTTATTCTTTCACGGTCAGATAGGATATAGGATGTTATTTCAATTTTATTAGATTTGTTGAGACTTGTTTTGTGTACTAATATGTGTTTGGCCAATTTTGGAGAAACTTCTATGGACTCCTGAAGAGAAAGTGTATTATTCATTGCTGTTTGAGTGGAATGTTCTATAAAATGTCCCTTAGGCCCATTCGATTTAGGGTGTCATTGAAGTCCAGGATTTCTCTGTTTAGTTTTTGTCTAGATGACCTTTCTATTGAAGAGGGAGGGGTACTGAAGTCACCCACCATCACTGTGTTGGATCCAATCTGTAATTTTAGATGTAAGAATGTTCCTTTTATGCAACAGAGTGCATGTGTGTTTGGTCATGTACGTTTAGGATTATAACATGTATGTTTAGGATTATAACATCTTCTTGGTGGGTTTTTCCTTTAATGAGTATGAAACATCCTTCCCTGTCTCTTCTGACTAGTTTTAGTTTGATGTCTATTTTGTCAGACATTAGACTAGCTACAACCAGCTCCTGTTAGCTCCATTTGCTTTGTGTACCTTTGGCCAGACTTTCACCTTAAGGTGGGGTTGACTGTTAAGGGTGTTTCTTAAAGGCAGAGACAGGATGGATCCTGTTTTCTAATCTAATCATTTAGTCTGTGTCTTTTTATTAGGGAACTGACCTTATTAACCCAGCGTTACCGCCCCCAGTGACACGCCAGTGATGCTACTGCTGCTATGTTCTTTGTCCTCTTTGGGAATTCCTTTGTCCAATTTTCTGGATTTATTTATTTATTTAATCTTACTGTTTTTAAAAGGTATTTTTTTTTTATTTATTTTCGTATGTGTATGAATGTACTGTCTGCATGTAGGTTTGTGCATCCGTGTTGTGAAACGCCATGGAGGTCAGAAGAGGGTGTCAGATTCCTCTGGAACTGGTGTTAAAGACGGTTCTCAGCCACCATGTGGGTGCTAGGGATCAAACCTGGGTCCTCTGCAAGGGCAGTAAACGCTCTTAACTGCTAGGCCATCTCTCCAGCCCTAATCTTACTTTTGAAACAGGGTTTCCCCCTGTAGCACAGGCTGGCCTAGAACTCTTGCCCATTCTCTGGAGTGCTGGGACTATAGGCATGCAGCATCATCCCGTTCCTTACAATTATATCTATAACTCTTTTACTTTCTTTTTTCTTTTTGACGCAGGATCTCTCTGTAGCCCAGATGGTCTGGAACTTATTATGTAGACCAGGCTGGCCTTGATCTCACAGAGTTCTGCCTGCCTCCTCTGCTTCCTGAGTGCTGGAGTGCTAGGAATAAAGGCAGGTACCACCACACCTACCTCTTTCACTTTTTAGGAACTATAAGCTCGATCAACCTAACCAATGGTAACAAGAAGAAATAAATATGACCCTGGTTCATCTATCTTCCTTCAGGCAGTACTGATAAAGGTGTAGGAAGAAGGAAGAAATGATCAATAGCTGGAAGTGAAAGAGAAATAATTTTCAAGTCAAAACATGCTTAAAATGAACAATAGAAATCAAAGTGCCTCAGAAGAACTTCCATGAGATGCTCAAGAATCAGCCGCCATGTATTTCTTGCTATATGGAGCCATGACTTAAATGTTAAATTCAGGAAAAGTATCAATGCTATATAGTTTCAGTCCAACAGATACACACTAGTGTCAGAACAGAAATCTTACATTAAAAGACTACCAATGAACTCAGCCGCAGGGGAGGAGACACCAGGGAGATATCAGGTTGACTGAATATCCAAATGTGAATGATAAGACTACAAAGCTTCCAGAAAATAATATAGGAGGCACACGCCATCATTTGGAGAGATTTAAAAAAATGTCTTTAGAATACAAATGACTACGACTGAAAAGGCTGATGAATCTGATGTGAAAATGACGACTGTGAATGAAAAGGCTGATGAATCTGATGTGAAAACAAACCTTCCGCTCATCAAGGCATGACTAAGAGAGCACAAAGGCAAAGCATGGGGTGGGCAAAGAGGTCGGAAAGCCACACAGCATGGATGTCGCGTTTCTAGAGCAACACAGAAATCTTAGATGTCCAAAAGAAAGTGCAGTAAAGATGGGCAAGAAAAAGTTCTTCAAAAGCACAGCTAGAAATGCCTGTGAAACATAAGACAAGGGAATGCATCATGAGATCCCCTGGACCCGGGAGCCAGGGGCAGCAGTCACGATATGAAAGAGAAAGATGCCCCGCTGGCTTTGGGGTGTTCTAGAACTGGGGACGAGAAGGCCCAATAGTCTGTTGAGATTATGGTGGAGCTGGAGAAGCCATTTTGAATAAAATGATGAGTGGGCCCCAACTCAGGGCATAGTTCCAGGGACAGAGATTCAGCAAGACAGTTCCATCAGCATGGTTCCAAAAGATCTCTAAGGGAAGAAGTGTCCTCTGAGTTCGGGCCCATTCTTAACTAAATTTAAGAGTAGGGCTTTTATTCGTTCAGGTAATTATAATGGTGTAGTTAACACCACCATAGGTCACTGGCGGCAGACCTTGAGGTTTTTTTTCTTGGTTTTTAAGAATCATTTTTTTTTTATTTAGGTGTACATGTATAACTGTGTCAGTGTCTGCTGAATCCCTGGAGCAGGTGGTTGTGTGCCTCTGGATATGAGTGCAGGGAACTAAACTAAACTCAGACAGCAGACTGCTGAGCCATCTGTCCAGCTCAGCCTTGAAGTGTTATCCTGTTTGCTCTCGGCTTCTAGGTCCACCGAGATGTGAGGAATTAGAGCCAAGGTCTCCTGCCACCAAGATTTCTGGCGTGCTGTCCTGCCTGTGGTGGTTTGAATGAGAATGTCTCCAATATACTACAAGTATTTGGGCACTTTGTCCCCAGTTAGTGGCACTGTTTTTGACAGTCCTAGAAGGTGTGGGCATCCTGGAGGAAGCTTGTCATTGAGGGTGGGCTTAGATAGTTCTTAAAGCCTTGCCAGTCTCTGATTATGTACAGCTTCCTGTGCCTGCCTGAAGATGTGAACCTCCGCTTTCTGCTCCTGCTCCGTCACCTCCTCCCTGCCATGATGGACTCTGATTCCCCTGGAACCTGAAGCGCAAATAAACTCTTCCGTTTATAAGTCCCCTTGGTTGAGCTGGTTCTATCACAGCAACAGAAGAGTGACTAAAATACATTGCCAATGATGTACTGATTCTCCTCAAACTGTTAATCAAAAGAAACTCTTTCTTTAAGAAGGAAGGAAGTACTGTGAGTAGTTACACATCGAAAGATTTATATGCAACAGTTTGTAGCAACAGCCAAACCTGAAAACATTCTACAGCCAATGCTAGAAGAACGCACTGGGCATGGTGGTACACGCCTTTAATCCTAGCACTTGGGAGGCAGAGGCAGGCGGATCTCTGTGAGTTCAAGGCCAGCCTGGTCTACAGAGTGAGTTCCAGGCCAGCTGAGACTAAAGGGAGACCCTGTCTCAAAAAGTACTCCCCCAAAAGTATCTACATTAATATCGTTAGACTTTAGGTGGTATATTCCTAAGTCTTTGGTCACTAAAAATGCTTGACATAAATAGTTTAAAGGAAGAAACTTTCTTCTGGGCTTGAGGTTTGAGCCTGCAGTAGGGAGGAGACACCACTTTGGGCTGAGGAAAAGCAGGTATAACAGCCCAAATACAGGGCAACACACAGAGAGAGAGCAGACTGTGGAGACACTGGCCACAAGGCAGGCCTCAGGTCTGACATCCCCCCTGTAGACCGCACAGCCTCAAGTTTCTAGCACCACCAAAGGCTGTCAAATTATGAATCCATCAATAGGTTAATTCATTCACGAACTCACAACTCTCCAGCTCCAATCACTTCCCAGAAGCCCACTGGCCAGCAACCAAGCTCCCAGTACAGGAGCCTATGGAGGACGATTCATACTCCATCTACAGCATAGACAACCATGATTAAAGTGTAGCATGATGTTTCATCAGGAAAATAAGAAATAAAAGGACAGACTCAAAAGAATATTAATGCAATGATTCATTAATAAAGGACTCCATTTATTAGAAGTCAAAATCTAGCAGAACTAACATAAAAGAGGTTTAAGGGTATTTTCTGGACTCCTGAAAACAATCAAAGCACTAACCACAGGAGAAAATGAAGTATCCTTGGAATCATACTTGTTCGATCTCAAACGAAGGGAAAATAAATGCTCCATTGACTGGACCCTAGTGGGATCTAGAACTTCTTGCAGCAGATGTGAAAACACTCAGGCAGACTGCTCTGCATGCTCCTCTATAACATGAAGGGGCAGTGTGCAACAAGATGGGAACGTAAATCACCACATAACTGTTATGGATAGTGAAATACTACACAGCATTGAAAAGGACACAGGGGAAGATCCAATATCTATATAAATCTCTCAGTGTCTCTCTTTCATTTCCTCTCTCTCTCAAAGAGAGAACTGGAATGGCAGTAAATGAAAAGCACAGAGGATCTCAGCTTTCTGTTTTTATAACAAACACTTGAGAAGAAGCAACTTAGAAGGAAGCAAAGCATCTTTTGTTATTTTTTGTTTTTTTAACATTTTTATTGAAGTTATGTGTGTTTCATACATAGTTTCTCAGCCCAATCTAGACTCATTTTGTCTTCCATGCCCCTCACCCCACCCAAGTTCATGTACCCTGCCATCCCTGCCCTGTATCTTTTTCTGATTTTTTTTCAAAGTTTTTTCTTTTTTTTTTTTTTTAATTTTTTTTTT
>VZQC01009509.1:1472246-1572904 GCA_009823505.1 Rhizomys pruinosus | reverse complement strand
TTTTTTGTATTGTTTTCTTTGTTTCTATTTCATTGATTTCTGCTCTGATTTTTGTTATTTCTTCCTGTCTGTTGCGTTTAGGGTTCATCTGTTGTTGCCTCTCAAGTGCTTTTAGCTGTAGTGTTAGATCATTCACTTGTGCTCTTTCTGTTTTTCTAATGTAGGCACCCAGGGCTATAAATTTCCCTCTTAGGACTGCTTTTAAGGTATCCCATAGGTTTTGTTGTGTTGTATTGTCATTGTCATTCAGTTCCAGGAATGTTTTTATTTCTTTCTTTATCTCTTCCTTGACCCATTCATTATTCAAGAGTGTGTTGTTTAGTCTCCATGTGTTCTTGTAGGCAGGAGGGCTTGTCCTGGTGTTGATGTTGAGCTTCATTGCACTGTGGTCTGACAGGATGCATGAAATTATTTCAATCTTTTTGTATTTGTAGAGGTTTCTTCTGTGTCCCAGGATGTGGTCAATTTTGGAGAATGTTCCGTGGGGTGCTGAGTAGAAAGTGTATTCTCTGGTATTAGGATGGAATGTTCGGTAGAGGTCTATGAGGTCCATTTGGTGTATCATATCGTTCAGTTCAGATGTCTCTCTGTTTATTTTTTGTCCTGTTGACCTATCCAAAGGACTCAGTGGGGTATTGAAATCTCCCACTATGAGTGTACTGGGGTTAGTCTGTGACTTGTGGTCCTGGAGAATTGTCTTTATAAAGTTTGGTGCACCAGAATTTGGGGCATATATATTCATAATTGTGAAATCTTCTTGGTGAATTGTTCCTTTGATAAAAATGTAATGGCCTTCTTTGTCTCTTCTGATTTCTTTTACGTTGAAGTCTATTTTGTCTGATATTAAAATAGCAACACCTGCTTTCTTTTTGGTACCATTTGCTTGGAATCTTTTTTCCATCCCTTCACTTTAAGGTGGTGCCTATCCTTGAAGGTAAGATGTGTTTCTTGTAGACAGCATATCGATGGATTCTGTTTCCTAATCCAATCTCCCAGTCTATGTCTTTTGATTGGGGAATTTAGTCCATTAATATTTAAGGTTATGACTGATAAGTTTGTGTTGCTTCCTTTTGCCTTATTATCCATTTGTGGTTTAGATTTAGGTTGCTACTTTTACAGTTATGCTTTCATTGATTTCTCTTTCTAGGTGCCTGGGGATAGTTGCTCCTTTCTTCTGTCCTTTGAATTGCTTCAAGTATTCTCTGAAGGGTTGGTTTTCTGGACACGTATTCTTTCAACTTGTTTATGTCATGGAAGGTTTTTCTCTCTCCTTCAACTATAATTGACATTTTTGCTGCGTATAGTAACCAAGGTTGGCATCTATTGTCCTTTAACACTGGGAATGCTTTGCTCCAGGTTCTTCTTGCTTTCATAGTTTGCATTGAGAAGTCAGTTGTAATTCTGATTTTCTTCCTGTCTGTTTCGTTTAGGGTTCATCTGTTGTTGCCTCTCAAGTGCTTTTAGTTGCAGTGTTAGATCATTCACTTGTGCTCTTTCTGTTTTTCTAATGTAGGCACCCAGGGCTATAACCTTCCCTCTTAGGGCTGCTTGTAAGGTATCCCATAGGTTTTGTTGTGTTGTATTGTCATTGTCATTCAGTTCCAGGAGTGCTTTTATTTCTTTATGTCTTCCTTGACTCATTCATTATTATCCCCTTATAGGTCACTTGTTGTTTTTCTCTTTTGGCTTTAAGGATTTCATCTTTGTTTTGGGTGTTTAGCATTTTAACTATGATGTGGCGTGGAGAATTTCTTTTCTGATCTTGTCTGTTTGGAGTTCTATGTGCTTCTTGTATTTGTATTGGTTTGTCTTTTTTTAGTTTGGGGAAGTTTTCTTCTATTATTCTGTTGAAGATCTAATCAATACCATTCTCTTGGGATTCTTCTCCTTCCTCTATTCCTATGATGCAGAGGTTTGATCTTTTCATAGTGTCCCACAGTTCCTGGTTGTTCCACTTTTGTATATTTTTAAATTTTTCATAATCTTTCCTTGAGGTTTTTAGTTGTTCTGTGTTATCTTCCAGGTCTGATATTCTTTGTTCTGCTTCCTCCATTCTGCTTCTGAGGCTTTTCCCATTCCTTTCCTCTTGATTGGATGAGTGTTTTATTTCCTTTTTCATTTCCTCTTCTGATTTCTTTAGTATTTCTACTTATTTTTGGAGCTTCTCAATCTCTTCCTGTAGCTATTTGCTTCGCTGGTTGGTTTCTTTAAATATGTTCCCAATTGTGTTTCTGATATCTGTGTCCTGGGGCATCCCCAGAGGGATCCCACTGTAGAAATCTTCCATAGGGTTGGTAGAGCTTGGTGCAGGATTATCCTGCCCCTTTCCCATGTTGTCTCTTCTTTGTGTTCCTGGCATACAGGTTTCTCCTTGCCTGTATTCCAATGTGCGTCCTAAATGCTTCTTCACTGTGTTGAAGGCTTGCTTTGCTTGCCTCCTTCAGATGCCTTTGTAATCCCAGTTGGGGGGGTGGCAGTGCTCTTTAGACCGCACCCAGGTACCTGGGCTTCAGCTGGTCTCAGGAGATCTCAGATCTCAAGACTCACACAACCCTACCTTTAATACCAGCTGGGGGGATAACTCTGCCCCCACAGCCACAAAAGCCAATTAAGCCAAAGGCAACTGGATTAATGAATTAACTAGGTTAAGTCAATCAACAATCAGCCTTGCTGAAGCACCCAGTTCCTACCTACCTTCCTGCGCTTCAGCTGGTCTCAGGAGATCTCCACAAAGCATCTTTTGGATCACAGTTTGGGAGGCTTTGGTCCAGCTTGTTGTCTGGACCTCACTCTGCCCACTAGGGCCTGGTTGGACCATGTCCCAACAGTACCACATGCTGTAAATCAAGTGTTCAACATATGGACTTTTGACGTACATTTGTCCAAACAATACCCACTTCTTCCTTTATATTTCTATACAATGCTTTGATCTGCCTTCCCTACATCTGGGAGAGGAGTTGACAAATTAGTTCTCATCTGTTTCAGTTAACAGGAAATGCACCACACCACACAAAACAGTCTCCTGCAAAGAGGATATGAGATCACAGGTGAACTTCTAACTGACCTACCTACATATGACTGTGCTTTTAAAGTCATCTTCTTTTACAGAATATAAGCTTGTTAGTTAAGGGCAGACAAATGTAAGAAAATGACAGCCTCACTCAGATATTGTAAGGAATACAGCATGTGGGTGAGTGCATGTATGTCTGTGTGTGTTCATATGAATGTGGGTGTGTGTGCATGATACGTGTGTTCATATAAATGCAGGATGTGTGTGTTCACGTGAATGCAGGCCTGTGTGTATGTATGTGTTTCCATGTATATGTGCATATGAATGCAGTATCAGGGCACAGGACAACTACGGGTGCGCTTCCTCAGGTGCTGCCCATCTTTGGGATGCAGTCTCTCACTGGCCTGGCATGCATCAAATAGGCTAGGGTGGTTGACCAGGTCTCTGTCTGTCTCCACTTCTCCAGTACTGAAATATGAGCACATGCAGCTACAACCACACCTGGATTTTTTAACTTTTTTTAAATTAAAAAAAAATTTTTTTTTCTTTATGTGTATGAATGTACTGTCTGCATGCAGGTTTATGCACCCGTATCGTGCAATGCTGCGGAGGTCAGAAGAGGGTGTCAGATTCCCCTGGAACTGGAGTTCTCCTGGAATTGGAGTTTCAGACAGTTCTCGGCTGCCATGTGGGTGCTGTGGATCGAACCCGGGTCCTCTGTAAGAGCAGTCAGTGCTCTTAACCACTAGGCCATCTCTCCAGTCCCCACACCTGGCTTTTTTAATGTTGGTCTGGGAATGAAACTCATGGTACTACCAATGAAACTCCCCAGCCCCAGGAACAGAGTTTTAAATTTCCCTAGCTCAAGGTCTAAAGAGGAAAACACTCTGTACTTTTCAGCTGGAACTGAGGGCTGTCAAATGAGGCCATTCGGGGTAGGGGGCACTGAGGTGGTAGTAAAAAGAACACTGTACAAGCACAAGATTCGACGTCACAGTCTACTGGGTTATAAAAGAATATGAAACCTAGTTCCGATTCATGAGGCTTAGAAACTTACTTACCAGGCGCATGATACAATAAATCCAGTGGAAAGATAACTGTGAACTGTGCATTCATGATAATTACCACAATCCCTCTTTTTTCTAAACTCTAACTCATTAGGGACTTGAAGCCTGGAGACTACTTCTCAGATTCCTTGGCTAACAGGATTGCAAGTAAACGTTCTTTGGAAGAAAGACTCATGGATGAAACTGGGAGCTGGTGGAACACATAGGGTACACTCTGGTTACAAGGGCAGTCTGACCACAGGGCATCTGCATAGGAGTGACCGAAGTCTCCTGAGGGGCTAAGGCGGCCCTGCTGGGCACAGAAGCATGCACACTGTCTCTGGCAACCAGAGCCCCTCAGGGCCCCTGACCTGGCTTGACACCTCTGCCACCAGCGGCCTCTCCTGTCCTTTTAGGGACTGTACAGAAGCTCCCTCCACTCAGTCCCTCTCTACTTGACAGTCCACAAACATGCTCAGGCTCCTTGGCTGGGCCATGATTGGAAGTTATAAAGCACAGAATCTCTACTTGGAGTCGCTTTTAGAGATAGGTTAACTCTTCCTAGTTTTCTAAATCCTTCCAACCTCTTCTTAGCAATGTTTTCCCTCACTGTGATGAGTTTCTTCTCTGTTAACTGCCACGTTCATAAAACAGGATAACAGAAAAATTAGTGTTTCTATCTTTAGCATGTGACAGAGATCCATACAGTCTTGGATTAGTTTTTAGCCTTGAGAAAAGAAATAACATATTAAGTACAGCCTGATGCGCCCTGAGTTGAAGACAATTGTATAATCTCTGGAGGATTACCCAGGCTTTGAATTAAGCCCGTGAACATCAAAACTGTGTGTGTGTGTGTGTGTATATATATATATATATATATATATATATATGTCATGTGCCTTTTAAATTTCCTGTCTTCTAAGAGTGTGTAGAACTCAGCAACAGCATGAAAACAACCATGGTCCTCATGTCTTTAACAGAAGAGAAGGATGTTAGGAGAGATCAGACTGGTTTCTGCATCAGGTGGGATTAAAAATACTTTACCCATCTCTTCACTAAATAGAAATACAAAGCCGAGGGGCTGGAGAGATGGCCTAGTGGTTAAGAACACCGACTGCACTTGCAGAGGACCTGGATTCGATCCCCAGCACCCACATGGTGGCTGAGAACTGTCTTTAACTCCAGTTCCAGGGGAATCCAACGTCCTCTCTGACCTCTGCGGCATTGCACGACACGGGTGCACAAACCTACATGCAGATAGTACATTCATACACATACAGAAATAAAAATTAAAAAAAAAGAAATACAAAGCCAGAACAGATGAAACTGAACAGCTACTGAAGACTGAGACATGAGCAGCACCTCAGAGATGACCAGACCTAAGCTACACGCAGAAGACCAAAAGCCTCGGGGCAGGAGGACTCCAGCTTGACCTGCAGGAAAAGCACAGTGGGGTGAAGGGGGAGCTCCAAGCCCTCCAGCTGAGGCTCACAGAATGTGGAAGGTACTTCCCACACGGCCAGGACTGCAAACCTCTACTTTCATTCATTTGTACATATTTTTTGACACTAGGTCTCACTTTGTAGCCTGATTACTAAGTAGACCAGGCTGGCCTCAAACTCACAGAGGAACTCCACACACACACACACACACACACACACACACACACACACACACACACCCGCCTCTGCCTCTTGGATTCAGGGCCCAACTCAAGTTCCATATTTCCTCACTTTTTTCTAAGTCTCTCATTGCCTTTGACCCCAGGCACTTCCATAATAGTGAGGGCAGAGGCCAGGAACGGGTGAGCAAGGACAAAACTGCAAGGCTGAGGAGTAGGGCTTACTGTCTGACAGAGGGGCAGTAGTGCTTTCTGTCTTGCTGTGGAAACAAGGATGTTCAAAGCAGAGCCTGGAGGGCAAGGAAGAACAGTAGAGGGGACAGAGGACATCAAGCAGGAAGATGAGGGAGAAGCTCCGGAAAGACACCACCTGATGTCATGAGTCTAAGAATCTTCACCAGGCCAGGAAGATCCCATCAACCAGGATACAAATTAACACACGAATGACTTTTGAGGATGGGGAAAAGACAGACCCCCTGCACAGGCTGTTTGATAGATGGGGCATGCTCAGAACAAGGCCAAAGAACACCCCCAAAACTACAAAACTAAGCCAATGTTGGAAATTCTCTCTTGAGATGAAAACATCCAGGACAGATTCTGGACTTACTCAGTACATTGTAAGGACAATGTCAGCTCACACAGGAAGAGTCACACTCCATCACAGCATACACAGGACTCTGTCGCTATGGGATTATGTTAAAATAAAGTGGTTTACTAAAAGCAATCTATGCTATGAATGCTTGAATGAGAAATTATGACTATACCTAAAACAAGGCTTAAATTAAAAAGTGTAGAATCTGCTGTTACAGGATTTGGAGAAGCCAAGCTGGTACTGACCTGGAAGCCTCCTCTCTGAAGCCTGGCTCGTGAAAGATTGGAGAAGGCAAGTGGCCTTTTCTTTTCTGCCAAGGGAGAAAAGTTATCAACAGCCCTGCCCAGCTGTAAAGCCAGAGGGCACAGCACTGTGGGACCCTGAGGACATCCCAACGGTGCAGCAGAGGCACTTGTATCTAGGTGCCAACCAACAGCTTTCCAATGACCTAAAGCCCACTCAAAAGGAGGAAACTTGTGCCTGATATATAAACCTAGCGAAGAAACCATGGCAGGAAAGGTCATAGGCCCTTAGAGGAAGGCGTACCACTACCATATCACTAAGTGACACTGTCCCTAGCTCCCTTTAAGTATTCACCTTATACCCACAGATAAGTGCGGCTGTCACATTTTATCAAAGAATCTTCTTTCTGCAGCAGCCAGGGGCTATTAGAAACATCGACAGCTAGTCCAAAATGGAGAGAATAAGTGACTATGAAGTGCCCAGCCCAAATGGGCCATCTGTTACACCAACGGCTCAGGAAACAGCCCGGAAGGGGAGGCAGAAAATTCTAAGAGTCAGAGGACCAGGACCATGGCAGTGACTCCCAGGAAAGACAGGGACCCTGCAGACATGAAAACTCAGCAATGTGGCCGCCTGACCAGTGTGTGCAGAGAGCACAGCAGTCAACACACAGGCACGGATGGAGGACTTCATGAGGCTCCACTCCTAGATGAAGGGCTACGAACACCAAGAGAGGCTGAGGGAGAACTTGCCTGCGCATGGGACAGGAGTCCAATCGTAAGCAGCAGCTCCTCATCACATGCAAGTAAAGGCAACACTAACTGGACTCAGTATGATATATATTTATTATATGTATATAACATATGTATAATAAATACACAAGAAAAGGCCATGATTTCAAGAGATATGGCTGGGGAGACACCGGAGGTGGAAATGATGCGAATACGGTGTGTTGATATAGAACTCCTCAGATAAAACACTGTGAGCAAAGACATAGGAAATATAGAGATGAAACGGACATAAAGTCTTAGAAGTGAGGGTGCTGGTTTGGATTAAACCTCACCAGAAGGACTTGGAAGCAGGGCGGAGATGGAGGAGGAAACAGGTTCTACATGCATCAGTAGATTATTATCCGGGTTGAGGGACAGAGGAAAGGGTGGGGAGGGGGACACTGGGGCTTCAGCAGCGAGGAGTTTCAGAAACAGAAGAAGACAGGGCTGAAAATGTGGGCAAAGAAGGAACAGGAGACATTTTCTAAAGTTTGGCAAAAGACACAAATCTAGAGCTCATGAATTTGAGCAAACCCCAAAAAGAGTTAAAGCAGGCAAACCCATGAGGAGACACGCTGCTCAAAATACCATTTCCTGCGCCGGGCGTGGTGGCGCACGCCTTTAATCCTAGCACTTGGGAGGCAGAGGCAGGCGGATCTTTGTGAGTTCAAGGCCAGCCTGGTCTACAGAGTGAGTTCCAGGACAGCTGGGACTGCAGGGAGACCCTGTCTCGAAAAGAAAAAAAAAAAAAAAAAAAAATACCATTTCCTCTGGAATGACAGAAAAGTGGCTCTAGAACCGGAAGGGTGAGGGTCACACGACAGTGTGGAATAACTGAGAGCACTCCACTGGGCTTTAAAATGGGAAGGCAGGGGCTGGCGGGGCTGCTCAGTGGTCACAGTGATTGCTGCTCTTTCACAGGGCTACGGCTCAGATCTCAGTACCCATACCAGGCAGCGCACAACCACTAGTAATTCCAGGGGGTCCAGCACCTTCTTCTAACGGTTTCCTCTGGCACTTGCACTTGAACACACACACACACACACACACACACACACACACACACACACAGTAACAAAATAAAATAAAGGCAAAAGAGTAAGCTTTATACCGTGTATAGTTTCAATTTTTAAAATAATTTTCAAAGCAGACCACAGTACAACCTTATTTTACATCTAAAGAAACAATAATTAAAATAACTGTAGATTGCTTATGCAAACCACTGAACACAGAAAGAAACAGCACAAAGTTTTTAAAGGAAAACAACACAAACTTTACACCCAGCGACACCGTCAGCCACAAATACAGTCTTGGAATAAAGATATTCCTGGGTGGATAAAAACTGAAAAGTCTACAGTGAGTGAATTGCTAAAGGAAATTCTCCAGGCAGAAGGAAAATGACTCAGGAGGAAACACAAGCAGCCAGGACAACTCAAGAGGAGGAGAGAGGATCAACGTCTGCATAAATGCAGGAGACTGCAAGTCTCCTCTAGCAGAAAGTGGCTTATGGGATTGTCAATAGATATAGTAGGGCCTTAAAAACAGCAACAGGAAAATCAGAGAGGGAGGGACGAAGAGAGGGACGGAGGGAACAGTAAGGGCAGGGTGAGGCACACCTAAAGTCCCAATCCTTACTTCAAGGTTGCCTTAGCTACATAATGAGTTCAAGGCCAGCCTAGGCGACTGAGACCCTACTTCAAAAGATGAAACAAGAAATGTTCTGGTTAGACATAGGTAAGTAAGGCCCTGGCCATGAGAACACGAGGCCATGAGTTTGATCCACATAAAAGATGAGTGCTTCAACAAACACCTGTAATTCCAGAACTGAGAGGCCAAGAGAAAGGAGGAGCCCCGGCCCAGCTGGCCAGCCTGTCCAGATGACTCTGGGGCTCCAGGGTCAGTAAGAGACCCTGTTTGGAAAACATTAAGAGGAGAACAGCTAAAGGAGATATCCAATGTCACCCCCCATCTTCACAACATGCACAAACGTGAGCATGCACAACCGCACACACATGCACACTCAAATATGTACTAATTATGATTTGAAACTTTATAACTCATGAAGAAATCATCTAAAATTTACAGAGGTAACCATGAAAAACACAACAAATTAATTTATATGGAATGTTATAAATGTTCAACTAACCTAAAATATGGCAGGAATTTTAAAACAAATTAAAAAGAAAGGAAGGAAAGAAGGAAGGGAGGGAGGAAGGGAGAGAAGGAGGGGAGGAAGAAAGGGAGGTAATGGGTGGTTAAGCGAAATCCAAATTATAAATACGGTATAAATAAAATAAATAAAATAATTAAAATTCTGAGATTATCAAATTATATTTTTTAAAAATGTACTTCAATATAGGAGCATAGCACAATGGTAAAGCACTTACTTGCCTTGTATTAAATACACAAACATAAAGAGAGAGAGTGGAAGAGAGGTAGGAGAGAGAGAGAGAGAGAGAGAGAGAGAGAGAGAGAGAGAGAGAGACTGTGTTATTTACAAGAAACTCATCCAAAATATATTTGTACAGATGGGTTTAAAAAAAGAATGTTTTAAGTTCTTGTCTGTTGTTTAATGGATTCAACTAGAGTCAAGTCCACTGGCAGACATGTACTATATCAAATAAGAATGAAAAGTCATGTCATAAAAAAAAGAATTAAAAGTGAAATAATGATACAATACAAAAAAAAAGAAAGAAAGAAAACTGGAAAAATCCAAATAGAAAATGGCAAAACACTTTACCAGAAGACTTACAGAGAGTAAATAAACACACAAACCAACACTGTGAAGAGTACTAGCCATCAGCAAAATACAAGTTAAAACCACAATATGACTATGACAACACACCATCAAAAGAGTCAAAATCAAGCACAGCGAAAACAGTAGCATTCTGGCAAAAGTGCAGCATACTGGATCACGTGTACACTGCAGGGGGATGGAAAGGGAACACACTGGATCACATGTACACTGCAGGGGTGGAGGAAAGAGAACACACTGGATCATATGTACACTGCAGGGAGGTGGAGAGAGAACACACTGGATCACATGTGCAGTGCAGGGGGATGGAAAGGGAACACACTGGATCACATTTACGCTGCAGAGAGGATGGAAAGAAAACAGACTGGATCACATGTACATTGCCGGGGGATGGAAAGGAACACACTGGATCACATGTACACTGCAGGGGGGTGGAAAGGGAACATACTGGATCACATGTACGCTGCAGAGAGGATGGAGAGAAAACAGACTGAATCACATGTACACAGTCGGGGGACGGAAAGGAACACACTGGATCACATGTACACTGCAGGGGGATGGAAAGAGAACACACTGAATCAATGTACACTACAGGGGTATGGAAAGAGAACACACTGGATCACATGTACACTGCAGAGGGATGGAAAGGAACACACTGGATCACATATACACTGCAGAGAGGATGGAGAGAAAACAGACTGGATCACATGTACACTGCAGAGAGATGGAAAGGGAACACACTGGAGCACGTGTACACTGCTACAGGAAGAACCTATCTCAAAATACCAAACAAAAAACCTCAGTCTGAAATTGTAAAGACATCAATACTCTACTTTCAAGGTCAGAACTGGTAAACATCTGTTAAAATGAGGAAAGCACTAACCAGTAGGAACTGGTTGGCATGTAGAGCACATTCTGCCCAACCCCAGGAAAATGCATTATTTTTTAATAGTAAAAGGAACATTCACTGGAGCACATGGAGACAAGAGCAGGGGCTGGGGAGGCGGCTGGACAGCACTGGACACATGGAAACAAGAGCAGGGGCTGGGGAGACGGCTGGACAGCACTGGACACATGGAGACAAGAGCAGGGGCTGGGGAGACGGCCGGACAGCACTGGACACATGGAGACAAGAGCAGGGGCTGGGGAGACGGCCGGACAGCACTGGACACATGGAGACAAGAGCAGGGGCTGGGGAGACGGCCGGACAGCACTGGACACATGGAGACAAGAGCAGGGGCTGGGGAGACGGCCGGACAGCACTGGACACATGGAGACAAGAGCAGGGGCTGGGGAGACGGCCGGACAGCACTGGACACATGGAGACAAGAGCAGGGGCTGGGGAGACGGCCGGACAGCACTGGACACATGGAGACAAGAGCAGGGGCTGGGGAGACGGCCGGACAGCACTGGACACATGGAGACAAGAGCAGGGGCTGGGGAGACGGCCGGACAGCACTGGACACATGGAGACAAGAGCAGGGGCTGGGGAGACGGCCGGACAGCACTGGACACATGGAGACAAGAGCAGGGGCTGGGGAGACGGCCGGACAGCACTGGACACATGGAGACAAGAGCAGGGGCTGGGGAGACGGCCGGACAGCACTGGACACATGGAGACAAGAGCAGGGGCTGGGGAGACGGCCGGACAGCACTGGACACATGGAGACAAGAGCAGGGGCTGGGGAGACGGCCGGACAGCACTGGACACATGGAGACAAGAGCAGGGGCTGGGGAGACGGCCGGACAGCACTGGACACATGGAGACAAGAGCAGGGGCTGGGGAGACGGCCGGACAGCACTGGACACATGGAGACAAGAGCAGGGGCTGGGGAGACGGCCGGACAGCACTGGACACATGGAGACAAGAGCAGGGGCTGGGGAGACGGCCGGACAGCACTGGACACATGGAGACAAGAGCAGGGGCTGGGGAGACGGCCGGACAGCACTGGACACATGGAGACAAGAGCAGGGGCTGGGGAGACGGCCGGACAGCACTGGACACATGGAGACAAGAGCAGGGGCTGGGGAGACGGCCGGACAGCACTGGACACATGGAGACAAGAGCAGGGGCTGGGGAGACGGCCGGACAGCACTGGACACATGGAGACAAGAGCAGGGGCTGGGGAGACGGCCGGACAGCACTGGACACATGGAGACAAGAGCAGGGGCTGGGGAGACGGCCGGACAGCACTGGACACATGGAGACAAGAGCAGGGGCTGGGGAGACGGCCGGACAGCACTGGACACATGGAGACAAGAGCAGGGGCTGGGGAGACGGCCAGACAGCACTGGACACATGGAGACAAGAGCAGGGGCTGGGGAGACGGCTGGACAGCACTGGACACATGGAGACAAGAGCACGGGCTGGGGAGGCAGCTGGACAGCACTGGACACATGGAGACAAGAGCAGGGGCTGGGGAGACAGCTGGACAGCACGGGCTGCTCTCACAGGCTCAGTCCCCAGCACCCACATGGCAGCTAACAACTATCTGTAACTCCAGTTCCAGGGGATCTGATGACCTCATCTGGCCTCCACAGGCACCTTACACACATGATGCACTTAACACACACATGTAGGCAAAACACTCATATACATAAAATAAAATTTAAGACTTGTTTAAAAAAAAAAAACAGTGCAAAAGGAAATAATAGCAGAATACATCACCAAATTTTACAAGATTTCTACCATGCAATCAAAGCACAGGTCAAAAACAAGAAAATCTAAAAAAAACTGTTGGAAATTAAAAATCAACATGCAAACTATTAAACCAGTCTCATTTACATAATTAAAATTATTTCATATAATTAAGTGCATTGTATATTCAAAATCAGAAAAGAGTTGAGTCTATGAAATTGTTCAAATCCTATTGAAATCACCAATTCAGCCAAGTCTGGGCTCAGTGCAATATTGTCAAGTGGAACAGAGCTCACTGAAATCACACAAGCCACACCTAAGAACTGCAAACTCCTGTTAGGTGCAACATTAATTACTCCTTAACCAGTTGATCATAAGCGACTAAAACAGCACTTTTTAACTGAATTACTTTCCTTAGTTTTAACTATTAGCTATCTTGCAATGTTAATAACTGAAATGCTCAGTGAAGGATCAGTACTGTAAACATAATTAGATCGCTACTGAGACTATATGCTTTGACCTGCACCACTGTGTCCAGTCTCTTATTACCTGAGAGAAGCTTTAACACTGTAAGACTGAAAGAGTTCTGGTTTCCAAAATGTGAATGACTCTTGCCTACTTGAGACAGAGAGGAAACTTTCTAATCTAGAGGAATAAAGCTTGACTTTAATAAGAGCAGAAGTCCGAACTGAGATATTCTGTTAAAATATATAAGGAATAAATTAATTATATTTCAACTGTTTAAGTGTGCATATTTTGCTAGTGTTTCTAAGGGTTTTTCTTTATTTTAATTTCCACTGTCATCCTCAAACAGTAGCATGGAAGCTATTTTATAGGCAAAAGGAAAATGAGCCAAAAGGTAAATAATAGGAATATAATTAATCTATATCCAAATTCATGAGTTTTACTAGGATCCACATTTTTAAAAAAGTGTCTCAGGACCTGAGCTCCACTCTCAACTGACATTTACTGGATGAAAATCTATCCACTCTCTACTGGGCACCAGACATTCTAGTCAGTACTGTTGAGAAATACCTACTTCAGTCAGGGAGATAGACAAACAAACAGTTACAATTTGCTAAAACAAAGGGCCCCCAGCAGAGGCAGACTGACAAAGGCACCTCAGGGAAGACATCCGGGCTTGGATGACAAGACGATTCCCAAGAAGAGGCCAAGGATGGCTGAGGACGGGACCAGACCCGCCCAGGCACAGTCATGGCTGGACAGGATTTCTTAAGACTAGACCTAGGACAGCTTAGACAGAGCTTGATGAGGAAGGGTGCGATGGGGAAAGGGCCAGGAGTTGGCTGTGGGAATAAAAAGCCAACGCACCTTCCTACCCGGACAGCTAAGCATAAGAGAGGGAACAGGAGAAGAAATGGTGGGATAATGATAAGGACTGGCTTGGAGCATGATCCCATGTTCAAGTTCAGTGCCAAACACCTCCTTAAAAGGAGATGCAAGCCACTATGGAAAGCAGTGTGGAGAACCCTCGGAAGACTTGGAATGAACTTGCCACCCGACCCAGCCATACCACTCCTGGGCATGTACCCACAAGACTCACCCCACCGCAGAGATACATGCACAGCCATGTTTATTTCAGCTTTCTTCACAATAGCAAGGAGCTGGAACCAACCTAAATGCCCCTCAACTGACAAGTGGATAGAAAAAATGTGGTACATCTACACAATGGAGATCTATGCAGCAGTAAAGAAAGATGACATCATAAACTTTGCAGGAAAATGGCTGGAGTTAGAGGACATCATGCTGAGTGAAGTAACACAGTCCCAGAAAAACAAATGACAAATGGTATCCCTCATCTGTGGATGCTAGTGCCAATTACCTAGCTGTAAGCATTTCTTGTGCACGGCCCCTTGAGCTTTAGTCCAAGCAGTTGGGAGTGATGCATATTGGAAACAACAACAACAGCAACAGAAAGGACTACATCAAAGAACTGACTGAAATGGTGAACTTCTGCTCAAAACAGTCAACTTCCACATGGAGAATATTGAGAAAGACTGAGAAAGAGATGAAAAGCATGTTTGCAGAATACATGAGCTCTGGTGGGGTGGGGGGATAAGGTGGGGGACACGGGTCTAGATTTGAAAAAAAATAAAACAAAGCTGTTAAGGTCAAAAAAAAAAAAGAAAAAGAAAAACACACAAGTAAATACAAAAAAAAAAAAAAAGGAGATGCAGACTTGAAGCAGTATTGTGGAGACAGGAAGGTAGATTTTTAAGACAGTACAGAGAATGAAAGGGAGGGCTGGCGAGATGGCTCAGATGGTAAAGATACTGACTGTCAAGCCTGATGGTCAAGCCTGACAGTCGACCCAAGTTCCTCACATGGTGGAAGGAGAGAGCCAACTACCCCAAGTTGTCCTTTGTCACACTTGCACCCTGACATATGTGTGTGTACATATATATGCAAAATAAATGTCATTTTAATTTTTAAACTAAAAAAAGGTCTAGAAATCAGCAATTTACAGTAAAAGTCCCAGAAAACAAAAGAAATCAAATATGGAAGATGTATTTTATTGTTCTCATAAGAAATACTTTTTTAATAAGCACTGACTGAAAAACTGTAAAGTGCCTATTGCCTCAAAGAGTCTGTGTAGAACTCTCCTAATGTGATCACCACAAACGCCAATAATTAGACAGTGTTCCACTACCAACACCAAACTCCACTTCTGGAAGGGGAAACAATTAACAAGCCCACCCATGGCCCAATCCAGTCCTTGCAGGGTCGCACCAACTGCTAAACCCAGGCCCAGGATGGCAAGCACTCCTGCCCTGAAGTGCTAATCAAAACATGGCACATGCATCCTCGACTTGCCTCCATGTCCTTTGTCTCGTCCTGCAGTGTGTGTGTGTGTGTGTGTGTGTGTGTGTGTGTGTGTGTGTGTGTGTGCTGTTTGTCTGTCTGTCTGTCTCCCCATTAAATCTTCCAGAAGCCCAGAGATGTTACAAGATCCAGGCAAAAAGAGTTTCCCTGCTGTTGCTTACTCTTGGGCATCCAGCTCCAAGCAGTTAACCTCTAAGTGTGCAAAGCAGCTGGCAAAGGCCTGGGGGTGTTCAGGGGACCCTGGAAGGTTTTATTGCTCAAGAGTCAACATTAAAGTAAGAGAGGTCTGGCCAAGGCTGTGGGGGGAAAAATATGTGTGTGTGTGTGTGTGTGTGTGTGTGTGTGTGTGCGTATGTGTACATATGTATATATTTGCCCACTGCTAGAAAAAATATATTTATATATACATATTTTGTCCACTGCTAGAACCCAGAAAAAACAAATGCCACCATGCATTTAAAACTGAAATAGTTAGCAGTATATTTCTTTGACAAACATCTTCAATGGCAAAGGGTTGTGGAAAATTCTGAGGGCCCAGGAACGGAAAAGATCAGAGAATCTGAGAGCCCCAAATTCCTGATTGGAACTGAGTTTTTCTGCTTCCTTCATTCATTAAGTAAAGTTGTCCTGCCTGGTACTGCTCCCTCCCAGGATCGATGTTCCCAGGGAGGACAAACAACACCTGGAGACTTCCCCAGCCCCTAACATGCAATTCCAAATAAAAGACTTGACTATCACTAATGAAATCTCTGAAAATACAGAAACCTGAACTGTCGGGTCTGGCTCAGCCTGTCTGAGGGCCAGCGGATAGGGCCTCCCCGACATGCCCCAAGGTGTTTTAGGCTCTAGTATAATAAAGATGATTGACAAGCGAGGCGTGGTAACAGACACTTTCTTGGAAGGATGTAACCCCAAGGACAATAGCTCACTCATCAGAAACAACCAGACATACCTACAGGGTGCACGACACAAGCCAAAGTTGTCTGCTTATGTTTTGAAAGGGAAAAAATAATTTATAAAGCTCTACTGAGAAAACAAAAAAGAATGCTCGCCAGCAACACCCCACGATGATGTCACATCGGGTGGCAGCCCCAGGTCACCTACAGTACAACAGGAAGCAGTGGCAGGAGGTGACCACGGCCAGGCCCATGTTCCTTCCCACGCAGAGCTCTACACTAAGGACATACAGCCATCTCCCTCTCTGGACAGTGAGAGAGTCACTTATTGAACCCAATTCTGCCATTTCAAGCTAGCTCCTGTGAAGACAAGGATAGGAACTATCTGCAGAGTAGTCAATGGTCCAGAGGGTCTCCTGCAACAGTCTCTCCTCTCCTTGAGAAGTCCATAGAACGTATTTTGATCATATGCGGCCCCATTTCCTACCCTCAACTCTTCCCCGATCCAATACGCACCACCCCACTATATGCCCAACTTTGTCTGCTAATGAGCACAGTGGTCCTGTCCTGTCTGGTTCAGAAGACACTGTTTCACTCTGGTCCTCCCTGACATCTGGCTCTTACAATCTTTTCCACCCCCACCTCCCATCATGGTCCATGAACCTTGGGAGGTGGGGCCATAGAGATGTCCCATTTGTGGCTGAGTGCTCCACTAACACTCTCCACACGTCTCTGGTGAGGTCTGATAGGCGCAGTAATCTATGGAGATTAAGATACAAATTTACTTACGGGGAAGTCTGATACTATGTCCACTCAGCAGAACAGCAGTTCGCTCACCCCTGGGGCCAAGACATTCAACCATGGCTTCTTGACCAGACTTGTCTACCAGACACATGTGTCCTCCTGTGTACCGGGCCTTCAATCCATCAGAAAGTGATTAGATACACCAGTAACACTCAAGCCGCTGCTGTACCCATCGGCCCACCTGGCCCTGCCAGTTGGACTGGTCGGTTTTTCTTTCAACTTGAAACAAAATAGAGTCACCTGGGAAAGGCGATCTCAACTGAGAAATTCCCTGCATTACCCTTGCTGGCGGCCACATCTGTGGGGCACGTCCTGGATTGTTGACTGATGTAGGGGGGCTTGCCCTGGGTAGGTGGGCCTGGGCGACATGAAAAGTAGCTGCAACAAGCCAATAAGCAGCATCCCACATGGTCTGTGCTTCAGCTCCTGCCCCAGCTTCCCTTAATGATGGACTGTGAGCTATAAGCCAAATAAACCCTTTCCTCCTAAGGTTGGTTTTGGTCAGTGTTTATCACAACCACAGAGAAGCAAACTAGGACCTCGGTCACTATTGTAGTTCACAGGGTTCACAGTTGGGTAGGACTGTTGATGACATTTTCCTCCAGCAGTCTACACAGAACTTTCCAGCACTATGAGAACTAGCTAGCAAAGAGCAGAGAGGAAGCTTCCTGGATAGCACCCTCTTGATTTCTCCTAGTCTTGTGACCAAAGTGGTGGTGCCTTCAGCCAATAGGATTTTACCATCAAGTTCTGGTGCGCAACCAAGAGCGATAGCAGAAGCCTGTCTTGTTTAGGCAGGGGGTTTGGGGGACACCCCTGACCAACTCAATAACAACTCAAAGGGAGGTATCCCATAGTTGGCACTGGTTTTAATTGGGCAACTTAAGGCTTCAGACAGGAGCACTCTCTCTTGTGTAGGGTAACTCCAATTAAACTCTTTCATGGATATATATAAGCTCATGTATATATAGAGCTTATACAATAATAGGTTTCCATAAGGCTTTTCAAACACCCTTAGTGTAATGGGGAAGGAGGCTTAAGTGGAGAGAGGGATGGGAAGGAAGGAGTCATTTTAAGCTCTGTCAAATGAACAAGTGCAGTATATAACTTGTTTCCCTCACGGCCATCTCCATCCTAACCAGGTCACCATAAGGCCAGCAAGGACCTGCCAGAACAGAACAGGAATCACAGTAAGGATAAACAGTAACAGAAGGTAGAGGTTTGATTACAAAACATGGGGGAACTGGACAGGGTTTCCAATACTCAGCCATGGTCCAACCAATTAACATGCATATGTACAAAGCCCTAGTACAGGTTAAGGGGTAGAATTCACCATTACCACCACTGCCATCACCGCCATGCCCCACAGGAAGTATAGCTGTTTTACAAAAGCTGCAGAATCTTCCTTCCTTGGGAAAGTGCAGAGGTATTTGCTGTCTTTCCTCAGCTGCCCTCAAGGTATCACCACATAATAATAAGCACCCTTTCCTTAGAAGACTCTTCAAGACTCCCTAAAGCCTCAGTAATAGAAGACAGACCAAATGGATGGCCCGGGTCAAGTGTTTTTATCTTTCCATGGGAAAAAAAAGACAGGACTACAGGAATGAGCCCCTAGAAAGAATGTAGCCTCCCCCTTATCATTTCCAAATCCCCTGCCTGATTTGATAACAAATATCACTTCCCCCAGTGCCAGTGGACAAATCACTGCAATAACAAAGGGGCCATTATTTCTGGGTGCATTTTCCTGGGTCCTGTTAATGATCACACTTGCAGTCAACTAATGCCCCAGGTTCTCACATCACTGAACAAATATTGCCTGGTGGCAAATATTAGTATCCCCAACTCTGCATTCCAAAGAAGTCAAGAAACTTATCAGAAAGGTCAAATCTCAGTAAATAAGGCCAAAACCAGACGGAGGGAGAGAGAGAGAGAGGGAGAGGGAGGAGAGAGAGAAAGAGAAAAAGAGAAACCCCTCTTACCATTGTTTGTTTCATCAGAAATACCCAGGCCTCCAAGTCTCACTGGAATTTTCCTCAGAAACATCAGTGATCAAGCTAATTCTACCCTGTCCATCAGGATTATTACAAGTTCTTTAGAACAGATACCTAGAAGGGACTTCTGGACAAGATGTCTAATACAACTTTGCTAAATTTAGGGGATTCCTGAATACCTGTCAGATACAGATTTCAAATTGGTGCAAATTTTTTTATAACTGTTTCCAGAAAACAATCACGGGGCCTTCTTAAATTCTCAGGCACTCAAATCACTTTCCACTATACAATTCCTGATGGTAACTAGTAGTTCTCAGGTCTTACTGGCCACCAGAGAAATCTCTAGACTTTATAAAATACTGACCATATAAGTAGGTTTAAGAAACACTGTAGTTCAAATGAGTGCTATTTTATTTTATTAATCGCTGAACTATAAACTTGGGAAAAAAATGTTAGACCTGAAAAATTAAAACAGGTTAAAGACAGCCCGGCCTATGGAGATGGCTCAGTGGTAGTGTGTTTGTCTAGCATGTATAAGGCCCTGGGTTTGAGTTCCAACACAAAAAGGGGGGGGGGACTAGAGAAGAGCCAGGTCCCTGAACAGCTTGTTCAAGCTCATACAATGTGCTGAAACAAAGCTCCAAGTTCACTGCTTTAGCTTTTAAAAATAAGATGTTTTTGTTTTGAAAAATCAAAAAAGTAGATAGGTAGCCATCTTTCTCTCTACTCTGCCTTCTACAGTACTTTACCACACTTTGTAACTTATAAGCAAAAATTAACCTTTATTTGAATACATTCTAGTAAATATACTAAATATAAAAATTACAGTGAAAAGCAAGGCAAGAGACAGAAGAGCCATCGCCCGGGGATAAAGCAGAGGTCATAAAAATTCACCACGACTGCTTCCCCACCTACTAGTGCAGAGAAAGTTCCTGATCATTAAAACAATGTCCACCACTCTCCATCATACTTCTCTTCCCACTTGTTTCACTTTATTCTTAATTATTATTATTGTCATGGTTGAAGAAGCCACCATAAAGGGACATCAACAGACAAGGCAGCTCTTGGCTCTCCTGCTTCAGGGAAGGGTTTGTCCCAAACCAGGGAGGGGTGGCCCTTTAGATGCAAATCAAATAACCATGTATTTATGGGAATCCAAAGACATTTGAAATGCAATTTGAGATGAAGAGACTGGAAAGGAGGAGGTATCTTTTTCTTTGTTGAATTTCTCAGCAAATATGCATCCAGATAAGGGAGTACTTCTCAGTAGTCTTCCAGCAGCTGAGATAATTAATGCCTATCTTTTCATGTATGAAAGGTCAGCTGAATTCCAAGGACAGCCTTCCTGGGCATTGAAGAGAATCTGTTCAGCGTATACCTACTGCATGGCAGGGTTCAGGCACAGACCCTATCTCTTCCACTGAAGGAGTAGGGGAAGAGGAAAGAACTCACTTCCTTGACAAGCAGCTGGCAGTGACATCGACAACAGCTGGGAAGTTTTTCTATATGGCAGAGTTTCTGATACCTTGTAAAGGTCCTGTTCGACCTCTCCTAGAGGCCAGGACAGCATCTTAGTCAGAGCAGATGCTAACAGAGGAGTCTCAGCGCTGTTCCCAGCAGAGAGCACTGAGCCCTGGAGCATCAGTGCTGTTCCCAGCAGTGAGCACCGAGCCCTGGAGCATCAGCGCTGTTCCCAGCAGTGAGCACCGAGCCCTGGAGCATCAGCGCTGTTCCCAGCAGTGAGCACCGAGCCCTGGAGCATCAGCGCTGTTCCCAGCAGTGAGCACCGAGCCCTGGAGCATCAGCGCTGTTCCCAGCAGTGAGCACCGAGCCCTGGAGCATCAGCGCTGTTCCCAGCAGTGAGCACCGAGCCCTGGAGCATCAGCGCTGTTCCCAGCAGTGAGCACCGAGCCCTGGAGCATCAGCGCTGTTCCCAGCAGTGAGCACCGAGCCCTGGAGCATCAGCGCTGTTCCCAGCAGTGAGCACCGAGCCCTGGAGCATCAGCGCTGTTCCCAGCAGTGAGCACCGAGCCCTGGAGCATCAGCGCTGTTCCCAGCAGTGAGCACCGAGCCCTGGAGCATCAGCGCTGTTCCCAGCAGTGAGCACCGAGCCCTGGAGCATCAGCGCTGTTCCCAGCAGTGAGCACCGAGCCCTGGAGCATCAGCGCTGTTCCCAGCAGTGAGCACCGAGCCCTGGAGCATCAGCGCTGTTCCCAGCAGTGAGCACCGAGCCCTGGAGCATCAGCGCTGTTCCCAGCAGTGAGCACCGAGCCCTGGAGCATCAGCGCTGTTCCCAGCAGTGAGCACCGAGCCCTGGAGCATCAGCGCTGTTCCCAGCAGTGAGCACCGAGCCCTGGAGCATCAGCGCTGTTCCCAGCAGTGAGCACCGAGCCCTGGAGCATCAGCGCTGTTCCCAGCAGTGAGCACCGAGCCCTGGAGCATCAGCGCTGTTCCCAGCAGTGAGCACCGAGCCCTGGAGCATCAGCGCTGTTCCCAGCAGTGAGCACCGAGCCCTGGAGCATCAGCGCTGTTCCCAGCAGTGAGCACCGAGCCCTGGAGCATCAGCGCTGTTCCCAGCAGTGAGCACCGAGCCCTGGAGCATCAGCGCTGTTCCCAGCAGTGAGCACCGAGCCCTGGAGCATCAGCGCTGTTCCCAGCAGTGAGCACCGAGCCCTGGAGCATCAGCGCTGTTCCCAGCAGTGAGCACCGAGCCCTGGAGCATCAGCGCTGTTCCCAGCAGTGAGCACCGAGCCCTGGAGCATCAGCGCTGTTCCCAGCAGTGAGCACCGAGCCCTGGAGCATCAGCGCTGTTCCCAGCAGTGAGCACCGAGCCCTGGAGCATCAGCGCTGTTCCCAGCAGTGAGCACCGAGCCCTGGAGCATCAGCGCTGTTCCCAGCAGTGAGCACCGAGCCCTGGAGCATCAGCGCTGTTCCCAGCAGTGAGCACCGAGCCCTGGAGCATCAGCGCTGTTCCCAGCAGTGAGCACCGAGCCCTGGAGCATCAGCGCTGTTCCCAGCAGTGAGCACCGAGCCCTGGAGCATCAGCGCTGTTCCCAGCAGTGAGCACCGAGCCCTGGAGCATCAGCGCTGTTCCCAGCAGTGAGCACCGAGCCCTGGAGCATCAGCGCTGTTCCCAGCAGTGAGCACCGAGCCCTGGAGCATCAGCGCTGTTCCCAGCAGTGAGCACCGAGCCCTGGAGCATCAGCGCTGTTCCCAGCAGTGAGCACCGAGCCCTGGAGCATCAGCGCTGTTCCCAGCAGTGAGCACCGAGCCCTGGAGCATCAGCGCTGTTCCCAGCAGTGAGCACCGAGCCCTGGAGCATCAGCGCTGTTCCCAGCAGTGAGCACCGAGCCCTGGAGCATCAGCGCTGTTCCCAGCAGTGAGCACCGAGCCCTGGAGCATCAGCGCTGTTCCCAGCAGTGAGCACCGAGCCCTGGAGCATCAGCGCTGTTCCCAGCAGTGAGCACCGAGCCCTGGAGCATCAGCGCTGTTCCCAGCAGTGAGCACCGAGCCCTGGAGCATCAGCGCTGTTCCCAGCAGTGAGCACCGAGCCCTGGAGCATCAGCGCTGTTCCCAGCAGTGAGCACCGAGCCCTGGAGCATCAGTGCTGTTCCCAGCAGTGAGCACCGAGCCCTGGAACATCAGCGCTGTTCCCAGCAGAGTGCACCGAGCCCTGGTGCATCAGTGCTGTTCCCAGCAGTGAGCACCGAGCCCTGGAGCAGTGCTCTGAAGTGGCCTGCTCTTCTTGCTTTGTGCTCAGTCTTTTTTTTTTTTTTTAATGTGAATGACTTAATTCCTTTATTTCAAACCAACAGCACAGGAGCCAATCCACTCCAACAAGCATGGTTCACCCCACTGAGGGTACTCCCCGTGACACAACTGTCCCTTCGGCCCCACCCCTTAGAGATCTCTTAGAACCATCACACTGAGGATGAAATATCCAATCTATGTCATTTTGGATGCTTCGTGGTAGACAAGACATCTTCAATCCTAACAGCACTCCAAACCTTGATTGACATATAAGGATTTGGTGCTAGGATTCACAAATGATGGACACCATGCGTCATTTGTTTTTCTGAGTCTGTGTTACTTCACTTAGCATAACAGCTTCTAGCTCCATCCATTTACCTGCAAATTTCATGATGTCGTTCTTTCTTTACTGCTGCATAGAACTCCATTGTGTAGATGTACCACACTTCTTTATCCACTCATCAGTTGAGGAACACATGGGTTGCTTCCAGCTCTTTGCTATTGTGATAACAGCAGCTATAAACATGGTTGTACAGGTATCTCTGCAATAGGATGAATCTTTTGGGTATATTCCCAAGAATGGTATGACTGGGTCAAGTGGTAGGCTCATTTTGAGTCTTTTAAGAGATCTCCACACTGCTTTCCATAGTGGTGTACAAGTCTGTGCTCCCACCAGCAGTAAGTGTTCCCCTTTCCCCACAACCTCTCCAGTATTTGATATCATTTGTTTTCTTGATTATAGCCAGTCTTACTGGGGTAAAATGAAATCTTAAAGTGGTTTTAATTTGCATTTCCTTAATCATTAGCAATGTTGAACACTTTTAGAGATGTTTCTCAGCCATCTTACTTCTTCAAGTCCAAATGGATAAGAGACCTCAATGTGAAACCTGAAGCTCTGAAAATGATAGAAGAAAACAAAATATACGTGTAGGAAAACACTTTTTTTTTTTTTTTGGCATTTTTGAGACAGGGTCTTTCCTTTAGTCCCAGCTGGCCTAGAGCTCACTCTGTAGACCAGGCTGGCCTTGAACTCACAGAAATCTGCCTGACTCTGCCTCCCAAGTGCTAGGATTAAAGGCATGTGCCACCACACCCAGCCAGAAAACACTTTCTAAATCAGACATTAGTTGCCCAGGAAATAAGATCAACAATCAATAAGTGGAGCCTCATTAAACTAAAAAGCTTCTGTACAGTGAAAAAACATCAAAGAAGTGAAGAGAAAACCCACAGAGTGGGAAGAAACCTTCACCAGTGACACATCTGACAGAGGTTTAACATCCAGATTATATAAATTACTCAAAAACAAAGGACCAAGACAACAAATGGCCCAATCAAAAGATGGAGTAAAGAGCTGAAGAGACTTCTCAAATGAAGACGTAAAGATGGTCACTTTCTTTTTATATTACTGCCTGTGAGAGCAGTGTCCCTAGTCCATGACCTAGAGAAAACATATATAAATGAGCAAGTGAATGGACAGAGAGGAAGACACTCTCCAGGGAACAGCGCAGTTTATAGACATCCTTTTATCTTTCTGTTACAGGAAACATTCCTTCCATAAAGACAAGAAGCCGTATCTGCTCACTGCTTGTGGCTACTCTGCCCATGACCTAGGAAGGAAAAAGTAGCCAAGAAGTAGCCACTGAATTTGTGTTATAGAATTAATGGATTCAATACTAGGTAATGACACAGCTCTGAGCAAGGTCTTAAAGATCCCGGCTAACGTATCTTCATCATCAGTAAATGTGGATATGATTAAGGCCAGTCTGAAGCTTTTCTGATTAAGAAAGCTTTCCATGTGTGATTTTAACATGTTGTAAACACAGAATCATGTGTCCTCTATAAAGAACGCTAACCCTAGCTGGGCTTGGGTGGTGCACACCTTTAATCCTAGCACTCGGGAGGCAGAGGCAGGTGGATTTCTGTGAGTTCAAGGCCAGCCTGGTATACAGGGTGAGCTCCAGGCCAGCTGGGAATTAAAGGGAGACCCTGCCTCAAAAATAGCAAAATAATAATAATAATAATAATAATAATAATAATGCTAACCCTGACCCTGTAGGCAGCATTATCCTGAGCGCTAGGCAAAGAGAACCCCACTCTTAAATGTCCCAATTCCATGGCTAATGGCACACAGCCACCAGAAGCCACAAATCCTCTTTGGGAGAGTGTGTCAGGTACCAGGACCCTGAAGTTCTCTACTCTACTGAGCTGAGCTTCTTGCAAGGTTGTTGAGATTCTTGATTAGGCATGCTGGCCAGAGACCTAATCCTGAGTATGTAGCTAATGAATCCTTGCACTCAGGAGGCTGAGGCAAGACTTCCCTGAATAAGTCTGAAGGCAGCCGTAGCTACAGATTAAAACCCTGATTCAAATTCAAATAAACAAATTTTGTATGTGTGTAATTTGTGTGCATGTGTGTACATGTATGCTCACTTTACCCATCATGGGTTGAGGTATAGGTCATGCACATTCTTGGAGCATCAACTATCCAGAGCTGGACCACAGGCTCATGGGTCAGCACGTACCAGCTAAAAAGGAGGGAACTCTCATGAGTCTGAAAACTCAACATTTAAAGCAAGCCATCAAGTTCTTGCTGACGGTATAGTCATCTGCATATAAGATTTCTGAACTTACTTTATTCAGTTCTTCAATTTTTTAGTTTTTCAACATTTAGATACATATATGTGGGTCTCCATTCAGAGTGTGTCTCTGGACAACACAAATATTTGTAGTGGGGCTGCCTGACAGGGAAACTGAGTCTCAGGGCACTTAGCCAACTTACCTAATGGTGCTAGACCCAGTAATTGGAAAAGCCAGACCCCCAGTCAGCAAAGGGCAAACCTGACCTTCCATGTTACTATTTCAAAGCGCATGCGTGTGCTTGCTTTCTCTCCCTCTCTCTCCTGTCATGATTGGAATGGTCCCAAATGGCCCAAGAGGAGATCTCGAGGTTCCAAGCCAGGGCTCATCCTCTCACTAACATCGTGAGCTTTCTCAATACCACAGCAGCCCAAGGCAGACTGCTGTGTGCAAGGCGGCTCTGCGTGTACACACTTGCTGATACCTGTGCTATGGACAGAATCTCTGCAGAAGGGAAGCAAGTGGAGACCTGTGCAGCAAGAACTCACAGGACGAAGCCTGAGGCCTCTCAATGTGTATCTGTACAACTCGAAATGCAGAAGTGCATTAGCAGCCCCGCCAAACAGGCTGTACGGCAGTTTAGAAAGCTAGAAAGCCCAGATATAATACCTCCCTAAGACCTGTACTTACAGGCACCCTTTCATCCAAGACATTTAAAGTACTTTACAAGCTTAGAGCTCTTCATCCCAAACTCTGGGGAGGTATGCAGGTGGCCAGGGTTATACGCAACCAAGAAACTGAGGCAGGCTGAGAGCCTTCAGCACTATCAAGTCTTTGCTTCTTGGAAATGAATAGCTTTATACATGTACCAAAAACCCATGCCAGCTGATATAGGGAGGGAAGAAGAATTTTATAGAAATTAAATAGTAGGCTACAGGAATCTATACCTTGCTGTGCATAGTTCTTTCAACTAGAAGGGTCATGAAAAAAAATTCATGCAAAGGCCACTGCAAATGGCTTATCATTAAATTTGAGATACTATTGCCTTTCAAGATGTAAATTCCAAAATCACAAATTTTAAGAGGATTTTAGGGGTTTTCTTCCCCTTTTTTTTTTTTTCAACCCAAATGGAATCAAGGCTTTTACACCTTTGGCCAAAAGCACTTCCAAGGGTGATTAGCATATTCTCTCTGGACTAGATCGAATCAATACTAAGGCCTGGAGACTGGGGTCACCTGCTTTTAGTGGGAAGTGAATGGCCCCATGGGAGTCAGCAGAAGAGTAGGCCAGGGAGGAGCCCTGCAGATAGGGGACATTAGCAGTCAGGAGAAAGAAGGGTGGTATGGGATCCACGGCAATTACCTTAACATCCTGAGCACAGTAGTTCACGTCAAGCACATATATGTGAAAGGCCAGGGAGGAGCCCTGCAGATAGGGGACATTAGCAGTCAGGAGAAAGAAGGGTGGTATGGGATCCACAGCGATTACCTTAACATCCTGAGCACAGCAGTGCACGTCAAGCACATATATGTGAAAGGTGTACTCTGACAATATCCAGCACTTACTACATGCTGACCTCCATCCTACTTGCTTAGTAATAACTTATTTTACAGATAAGGAAACTGAGGAGGCTCAGAAAAATTAATACAAGGGGCTAGTCAGGGGCCCAGTGGTAGAGAGCTTGCCTGGCACGCGCAAGGCCATGGGCTGCGTCCCTGTTACAACAAAGCCGGGCGTGGTGGCGCATGCCTTTAATCCTAGCACTGGGGAGGCTGAGGCAGGTAGATCTTTGTGAGTTCAAGGCCAGCCTGGTCTACAGAGCGAGTTCCAGGACAGCTAGGGCTACAGGGATATCCTGTCTCGAAAAGACCAAAAAGAAAAAACAACAACAAAGAAAAACTTGATGTCTTTTTTGGTTTTGTTTTGAGACAGGACCTCCCATTGTAGTTCAGGCTTGGCCTGAAACTCACAATGTGGTAAAGAAGCTGGACTCCATCTTTCTGTTCTGTCTCCCAAGGGCTGAGAAGACAAAATAAAGTTTTTTGTTTTTTCTTTTGTGGTAAAAAATATATTTTTTAAGGAAGAAAAATTAATAGTCACTCATTCAAAGACCTTAAAACAGAGGTTCAATTACAAACTCTTTGGGGAAAATATTAGGACGGAGCACATTCATAAACTCAGGTTTCTTGGTGTGGGATAAAATACACCTTCTTTTGAAGTGGACTTATCAACTGACAAGCTGCGAACTACAAAGCTATAGTCTAGTTTATGTGAAGGGGGGGCGGCTAAGGGCAAAGCCAAGTGTGACATACATGATGCCAGCTGAGAACAAGAGCTGGGAATTCTGGGAAGCCATCGGCGCCATGTTGGGGGAGGAGCCAGGGGCCTATAAAAGCCAGCCACAGGGGGCTGGCGTGCACTGGCTGTTTTTTGCTCTCAGGGGTGGAAGCCACTACGTTCATTCCAGGAGTCTGGGCGGCCATGACAGAAAAGAGAATCGTAGTCTCCCTGAAACTAAGATGGAGAGTGTGCTCCTTGATTTGCCTGCACGGGCTTCTCCAGAGGAAATCTCTGCCACACTTGGCCTTCAGCTTGTTGCCCAAATGGGTGGCATCTTCATTTTCAAACTCTATGGTAAGCTCTTTAGGTCTGCACACGTCTCCATTTACTTCTGTGTTCCGCAACTCCTTGCCCATAAAACAAGTTAACAGCACAAGCTGTACAGGCTGAAAAGTTATGCTCCGCCCCTGGAGAGGCAGCTGGAGTCCAATGCTAGTTACCATCAACATTAATGCCACATATACTTATAATATACATGTACCAACGAGTGCATGAGACGGAATCTCGCTATGATGCCCAGACCAGTCCGGAACCCAAGCCAGATTGCTACACACATTGTCACCTCACCATTAGAACCAGGCCCTAAGCAGAGAGGACTGCTGGGAAAAGGGTGGGTATACACACAGCCACTGCTTCTGGGGGCTGGGGGTTGGGCAGAGATACTCTTGCCAATGGTATCACCTTACAAGCCACACATTAACCAAGCCCCTCTCCCCTACCCAAAGAAAGAGTGACTTCTGACACAGCTTAAGTCATACGTGCCTCCTTCCCAACCTCTGTCACATAGCAAAGACCACAAATTAACCAAGCCTGCTTCCTCATAGCACAGGACCTCCCTCTCCTTTGGAACCCTTTAGGGAGACACGTTGTTTTGTCAGGGAGGACTGAAGCCTCTACTTCAGGCCCCTGTGCTGTGGGGTGCTGTGTGGAACTGGGCTGCCCATTGGCCCACCATCATTAATGAAGTTCTTGCTTGAAGAGCTATGCTGTCCTTCCCCTCAAGCTCTCTTCTCCTCTTCCTTCTCCAAATCTAACCCTCACCAGCTACCTTGTGCTCAGAAGGAATTAGGCATAGAGGTGGCTATTTATCTCTGGAAGCCTCTGTCTAACTCAGAGGCTTCACAGAGAATGAGGTGCTTCCTCAGTCACAAAGGAAGACTTATGGAAACCCAACCACAGGGCCTGTAGACATGTTCAGACATGTTCAATGTATGAGTGAGCAGAAATGAGGCTCAAGCCATAACGCTAGTTACAAAAAAAGAAACAACTGAATTAGAAATGATCAGTTTAAAAAAAAATGTTAAAAATGTTAAAAAAAAAAGAAGACAATATCCACATATACCCATGACTGGGTGCCTCTGAGCAGTTGTAGGGAGGTAGAAACAACGGAACCAGAAGCCACCCTCATAAGTGGCTGCAGAGGGCATGGAGGTACCCCATCCAGTGTGGCTGACACCCCAGCATGAATCCAAGAGGAGAATGGGTGACCTCACACTGGGACCCAAGCCAGAGTTTGCTCCTGAGATCTCTGAAGTTATCAGATCTGGAAAGCATGTCACTTAGGTTCTCTTTTAGTAGGATAAGAAGTAGCAGAGACCACAGGAGCCAAGAAGGTAAAGTCAGAAAATTGTCCACACTCGGTTATCCTAGATTACCTAATGATGACTAAATATGCATTGTTCCCTGGTTTCAATAGAAAGTAAACTGCCACTACTGAAAAATATCTGCTCTTTGCTATGATTTTAATGTGGGCTTCCTAGCCAAAGGGCATCTCTCTAGTATATAAATTCAAAAAAAAAAAAACAAAAACAAACTAAGCTCTGATATTCCTTCCTGTTTTGTCTTTTGCTTTTTCAACCCATTTCCCACAACACAACACAGCACAGCACAGCATTACATGGGCGATGTGGTCATTCACTGACTGAATATCCACCTCTCTGGTCCTCTTTCCCTACATCTAAGTAAGTTGATCTCCACAGCCTCTTGACACCACACTCTCCAGAGTCACTCAGTGCAAAGTGGAATACAGAATCCGGGCATCATGATGCCTACCCAACAGAGAAAAGTAATGGGGTCTCAGAAAGCAGAGCTGGGACCCAGGGTCACCTAGGTTTAAAAGAAAAAGTCATAACAACCGAATCTGGCAACTAAGCACTTCACTGAAGTAAGAGCTGATGATGACTGCCCTGTGCAGGTCAGTGTCAAACTGCCAAGAGGGCAGGCTCTAGAATCACCTGGGAGACAGCCTGCCTACGGGTGAGCAGTGGACGATTACGTTGGCTGCACTACTTGAGGGGCAATGCCTGGCTCACTGTGGGCGGCCCCATTCCCTGGCTGGGATCCTGGATTCTCTGAGTGCAGAAGGGGGCTGAACAGCAGCCTACCTCCACCACTGTAAAAGACACGTCACCAGCTGCTTCAAGCTCCTATCTCTCTGCCTTCCCCACCACGATGGACGGGACCTTGAAGTATGGACTAGCATAAGCCCTTTCTCCTTAAGTTGCTCTTGTGAGAGCATTTTATCACAGTAACAGGAAAAGAAGCCAAGATAGCTGGCAGAGCCAAAGGGAAACAGCCGAAAGCCCGGATGTGAGAAGGACCCGACCCGCTCACCTTGCATTCTTGCCGAGTGTGTATGCGCCTGGCTGTGTGTGAGAGGATTGGGTAGGTGGGGTGTTTTCAGGGCTTGGGACAATGTATCAGTGGCCATCAAGCATAAGCAATCAGTAAGTAATGTTTCAAATGAATTCAGTCCCTTCCCGCCGGCTCTCTTTGGGAGAGCCCAAGCCCGTGCCGCTGCATTCCACTTCGAGGTCCACCTCTCATTCGGGGCCTGTCTCGTGTCCACACACAAATTTAGAACCTCAGAACAGTGGAGAGAGCCACATTACAAGCTCCAAGCACTGAAGAATTTAATCAGCTAATGTTTCAGGATCTACCCATCAAACACGGACAGCCAGCAATCAATTGAAGAAGTTACTTTGCAAAATGAATTTTTCCTCCTTGAAACTGAGGCTCTGAAGCCTGCACTGCTGAGCTTCCCTGAATCATCCCCAGCTTCTTACTGCAGGTTCAGCTCCATGAGTTTCTAAAAGACAACGGCGCTTGCCCTTGCTACTGGCTATTAAGTCTGCTTTTAAGAACAGTTTGGGTATTCTCTACAGAAAAGGGCTTCTATTATTGCTGTCATGTTCGTTTATTTTCAATTTTTCCCCTTTTCTTCTCCATTTTAAATCCCCTTTCTCTGTGGTAGTCCTAAATGCTCAGGTAATATGCATACAAATACCCGTACAGACAGATGGGTAAACCTTCTCTTGGTGTGTGTGGTTCTTAGTGGAAAAGTTACCCTGAATGGACTGCAGTGGTCCCACCCTGCAGGGGACACTTCTGCAGCTCACACTAGAGTCAAGGATATATAGATTAAGGACTGCTGATGCTGCTTGACATTGGCAGCAGTTAGGTATTCCAGTATTCCCCTTCCTGATGCACACTTCACAGAAGTCCAGAGAAAATGACAACCAGTAGCAGAAGAAAACTTTCTCAGTAATTTTTGTGAAATCAATGCTGTATTCATAATCACACAAGCTCCTTCTTTCCCTCTTTTTTTTCTGCATAAGGTCTTAATGTGACCAAACACCTGCTCTAGCAGTGAGAACCTACATGTTGAAAGATTTTCCTAGGCCACTTTTATGTGTTACTTTCACAGGCACAGGAGCCCTGAAAGCTTGTTAATGTTCATTTAAGAGATGTTTACTGAAGCACTAACCATAATAGGATGAGTCTTAGTTCTTTCCTCTTACATTTTTTTAATTATTACAATTATTGTATTGTGTGTATGAGTATATTACACGTGTGAATGTAAGTGCACCCTAGGAGATCAGAAAAGAGCACCGATTCCTCTGGAACTGGTGTTACAGACAGTTGTTAGCCACCACCGTGTAGGATGTAGGTACTGGGAATTAAACTGGGTCCTCTGCAACAGCAGCCAGTGTTTTTAACTCCTGAGCCATCTCTCCAGCCCCTCATTTAATTCTTTTTAAGAAAGAAAAGAAGGGCCAGCTTGGAGGTTAAAAGCTCTTGCTATGCATACCCAACCCTGACCCACGGAGGAAGGAGAGAACTGACTCCTAAATGTGGGAAGATCCAGTTTGAATTAGGGGCTAGTTCTCAGCTAGCACCCCTCAGGGCACACTGTGGGAGACATGGAGCTCCTCTGACCCCACCCCAAGAGGGAGCAAGCAACGTGGCCCAGGCACATGCTACTAGGGGGAGCAGCGGTATGCAGTGGTGTGAAACTGGGGGTCTGTGATTGGCTCTGGGAGCTGACGTCATTTTGCTTATAAAAGTGAGTTGCAGGGGCTGGAGAGATGGCCTAGCCGTTAAGAGCACCGACTGCTCTTGCAGAGGACCCAGGTTTGATCCCTAGCACCCACAAGGCGGCTGAGAACCGACTTTAACTCCAGTTCCAGGGGAATCCAACACCCTCTTCTGACCTCCGTGGCCTTGCACGACTTGGGTGCACCAACCCACATGCAGATAGTACATTCATACACATAAAAAAATAAAATTTTTTAAAAAGTGAGTTTCAGCAGGCAATAAATTGAATTCTCCATTACCATCATTACACAGAACTCCTGGTCATTATTTTGAGCACATACAGGCCAAAGCAGGCCTGGATTTCAAGTGTCTGTGGCTAGTGGCTTGGATGGAGGTCTATCAGACCACCACCAGGGTAAGCTAATGTAAGGTTGGACTCTACCGTGGGGTTGGATGGAGACCTCTCAGGTCACCAGCTGTGAATTGAATTGTGAGTGGGCGTAGGCTAAAGATTGGCCATCAGCCATCAGCCTGAAATTCCTGTCCAGAGACTAGAAGTCTTTGGGCAGGTGGGAAAGCACGATGGGAAATGTTCTGTTTTCCCAGGCGAGGGACCTGAGTTGGAAGTACCTCTCAGGTTGGGTAACCAACTGACTTCTGTGCTGAAGGGTCAGTGCTCCCCTTCCCTTAGCAAGACTGCCCTGTACCTGTGCATAGCAAGAGAAGCTCCCACACCTAAAGTTATCCTCTTACTTCTGTGTGCTTACCACCCCCCACACACATACAAATATTTAAATAAATATAGTTTTGAAAGAAAATAAAAAGACGCTGAGCATGATAGCCCATAACTATAATCCCAACATTTATTTATAAGGAGGAAGATGGAAGAATTCAAGGTCATCCTATGCTAGTTACTTAGGAAGATGGAGGGCTAGCCTGGGTTATGTAAAACCTAGTTTCAAAAGAAAAACAATGTCAAGGAAACTATTATAATGATTCTTATTTTAAACCTAAGTAAACCAAGACAGAGTTAAATAATTTGCAAAGGGCAAATCGCTAGAAAGTGGCCCGCCAAGGCCTGGACCTGGAAACTCGGATCTCAGGCAACAGGCATTGCAAAGCCTCATGCAGGTGCTAGTACTAGATCCCTTCATTTCAATTTAACGTCACGAGTGAAGGTTGTCACTTGCTGTTTGTCTTGGGAAGCATGCTGTTTCAGGGCTAGACTAGCACAAATCCAATACAACAAGACTTGTCTGAAGAAATGATTCGAGAATCTGTACCTGGAAATCCCTTTGCCTATAATATAAAACATTCTCCTTACCCTAAGTCCAGAAAACAGGACTACCGCAAAGTTACCGCAGAAGCACAGATCATGTTCCCAGGGCTGTAAACCCACCCTTCCACCTGCTTTCCATTATCTGAAGATCCTGCCTCCTGCACTGAGCACAGGCAGGGGAGGAAAACAGTCAAGTCTGTCGATATCTACATCTCATGAACCTGAGGTCAGTTCAAAAGGGCACCAATTATTTATGGCACTGTTTAAGTCACCTTGGGCAGATGGGAAAGAAGGAAGAGCCTGGAAAGGTTCCCATTTCATCTTTACAATCCCTAATACAAGAGGTCAGCTGCCAACCACTGAGGCATTCCATGGCGAGAGGTGAAATTGATACCTTTTAACAGAAAAATATCACTTGCAGAACTCAGGGTACATGAATCTAACCTTATCAAGGAGAACAAGTCAGAAGACTCCACCTCACAAGACAGCGCAAAGCAACTTCTGACAGCAGTTCTGGAGAGAACAGACACTTAAATGCTGGGGCTAGATTTCTAAGGTATGAAAATGAAGCACAGGTGCTACACCTGGAATCACTGGCTGTGGAACAGGCCCCTTGAATACTTTCAAATGCTGTCCTAGATTTGCTTGCAGTATGGTATATACACATATTTTTTAAATCCATGAATTGAGTCCTCTCCAAAACCAGCTAAATCCTCTAGAATAAATACACAGAGTGAGGAAAGAAAGTTTTCAGTTCTACTTCTGGTGCTAGAGATGTAGGGCTTTGTGCATGCTCACTGAACTGCCCCCTAACCTGGGACAGAACTTACCCACCTAGTACCCCAGTCTCACCAACTCAACAATACAGTATTTATATAAATGCAAATGACAGAGTCTAAGCAACAGAGGCTAGGAATGCCTGCTCAATTTTTCATTCTACTCCCAACCTGTGAATGAATTCTTTAGCCTTGTAAACAAAAACTTTGTTCTGCAATTCTGCAACAAAATCTTTGTTGTTCCACCAGCAAAAAATTCTGGAGAAGCCAGGTGTGGTGGCACACGCCTTTTAATCCCAGCACTTGGGAACCAGAGGCAGGCAGATCTCTGTGAGTTCAAGGCCAGCCTGGTCTACACAGTGAGTTCCAGGACAGCTGGGACTACAGGGAGACCCTGTCTTGAAAAGACAAAAAAAAAAAAAATCTGGAGAAACAAAAAACATGGAGGCAAGCTGGGGATGTGGCTCAGTTAGTAGAGCATGCTGTTTAATCTGTGGGTTCGATCCCCAGACCACATAAAACAAGGAGTGACGGTGCACCACGGGCCTGTAATCTCGGCACTCAAGAGTAGATGCGGGAGGATCAGAAGTTCAGGGTCATCAGTGGCTACATAGGGAGTTGAGGCCAGCCTGGGCTACATAAGACCATGTAGGAAATGGAAAAAAAAAAAAAAGAGGAAAGATGCACACACTTAAACATTGACCAGGATTGGCATACTAACCTTTTCAACTGACATCTCCTTGAGGAAAAACAAAACTGGAAAATCATTTGACCCTTCTGCTTGAAATTAAGAGATCCATCCCAACAGAATCCAATGTGGTGCTCTTCCAGTTGAAACCTGAGTTCTATCTTCCTGTTTTGATGACGGCTGTCTTGTCCACCAGCCCATGGTGTTATAAATTATCCCATTCTTCACTCCCTCAGGCAACCCTGTAGAACAGGAAGGAAGTAAATCCTGGAGTTCTGCAGGAATATCGTTTAATCATACACCTGCGTGCCCTCCAAGGCAGTAAATCCCCTGTAATCACTGGATAGTCATCATTCACACCTGAAACACAGCACAGAAGACAGGTACTCAGAAATGCCATGCCCCAAGAAAGAGGGATCTTCAAACATTCAAATACTCCTTGGCCTCAGTGAGGTTGCTTTGTCACAAATAGACAGCACCAGCTAGTATGTCTGTCTAGTCAGGGGCTTTAATTAGTCATGTCACAGGCAAACTTGATATGGCACAGCTTTGCAAACAGCATTTCAGGACTCAACGCCCTTCCTAAGCTCTAAATCAAATGTATAGCATGGGAACCCACTTGAACATGAACTAAATTAGTGTGGGCCTGATTGTTAGGCCAGCTTTCCTTTCATAAAGTCTGTGGAGTTGAAACATGACCAATGGTAGGTTCCAAGATGCCACCATTTCACACACACATAATCAGGAGTCAAAACTTACCACTAACCCTGGAGAGTAATACCTAGGCTACCCTGTCTTCCAGGATCATATAGCTACCCATTTACCACACCATGACTAGAAAGAAGAAAAGAGGCCTCAACAGCCTAAGATTCTTGTTTTAATTATTTAAAAATGAAAGTCGTTGTGATATGTCAATTTTTTAAAGTCTAGGTGGCTTCTCTCTGCACAGAACTAGTCTTGTTAAGCGAGAGTTTAACAGAAATGTGTTTTCAAGTTGGTTCTTTGGGAGAATAAACAAGCTATAGACAGACCTCTAGCCCAGTTAACCAAAAGAAAGAAGGAACAACTCCAAATCAATAGAATCTGTGATGAAAGGGGAAATATCACAACAGACAAGGAAAAGATCTAGACAATCATATGGGAATACTTCAAAAACCTATACTCTACTAAGTTTGAAAACCTAGAAGAAATGGATGAATATCTGAAATCCTGGGAATCACCAAAGCTCAACCAAGAAGAGATCAACAGCTTAAGTAGACCAATAATATATGAAGAAATTGAAGATGTAATAAGAAGCCTCCCAACCAAGAAAAGCCCAGGCCCAGATGGTTTCACAGCAGAATTCTACAAAATATTTCAATATTTCAAAAAGACTTACAACCATTACTACTCAAGTTGTTTAGAAGGATACAAATGGAGGGAGTTCTCCCAGAATCCTTCTATGAAGCCAGCATCACTATATTACCAAAACCAGGCAAAGATACAACCAAAAAGGAGAACTATAGACCCATTTCCTTAAGAACCCAGATGCAAAAATTCTAAATAAAAATACTTGCAAATCACATACAGACCCACATCAAGATCATCATCCACCATGACCAAGTTGGATTCATTCCAGAAATGCAGGTATGGTTCAATATATGAAAATCAATAAATATCATCAAACACATAAATGGACTGAAAGACAAAAACCATACGATCATCTCAATTGATGCAGAAAAAGCCTTTGACAAAATCCAGCATTCCTTCATGCTTAAAGTCCTAGAGAGAATTGGATTAGAGGGATCATTCCTCAATGTAATCAAAGCCATATACAGGAAACCCACAGCCAATATCATCCTAAATGGGGAAACGACAGAAGCATTCCCCTTAAAGGTAGGAACTCGGCAAGGCTGCCCCCTGTCACCACTCCTCTTCAATATAGTGCTTGAAACACTTGTTAGGGTAATAAGGCAAGAAAAGGAAATTAAAGGACTACTAATTGGAAAAGAGGAAGTCAAGCTATCCCTTTTTGCTGATGATATGATCATTTACTTAAGGGTTGCTAAGAACTCCACCAGAAAACTCCTAGAAATGATTAAGAGCTTCAGTAAAGTGGCAGGATACAAAATAAATCTAGAAAAATCAATAGCCTTTATTTACACCAAAAACAAGCAACTGAAGAAGGAATCCAAGGAGAACTTCCCACTCAAAATAGCCTCAAAAACAATAAAATCCCTAGGAACAAACCTAACCAAAGACATAAAGGATCTCTACAACAAAAATTTTAAACCCCTGAAGAAGGAAATTGAAGAAGACATCAGAAGATGGAAAGACCTCCCATGCTCATGGATAGGGAAAATATAGTAAAAATGTCCATTCTACCCAAACTCTTGTACAGATTTAATGCAATCCCAATTAAAATATCCAAGAGTTTCTTCACAGGCTTGGAAAAAAAGTCCTTAATTTCATTTGGAAAAACAAAAGACCCCAAATAGCCAAAGCAACCCTGAGCAAAAAGAGCAATACAGGGGGGCTCTCTATACCAGACTTCAAACTATACTACTGGGCTACAGTCATAAAAACAGCCTGGTACTGGCACAAAAACAGATCAGTTGACCAATGGAACAAAACTGAAGATCCAAACCTGAGCACATACAATTTCAGCCACCTCATATTTGACAAGGGGGCCAAGAAGACACAATGGAGGAAAGACAGCATCTTCAGCAAGTGGTGTTGGCAAAACTGGATCACTACCTGTAGAAGAATGAAATTAAGCCCCTTCCTCTCACCCTGTACAAAAGTCAATTCCAGATGGATCAAAGACCTCAACGTGAAACCCAAAACTCTGGAGGCAATAGAAGAAAAAGTTGGCAGCAGACTACAAGACATAGGCATAGGAAAAGACTTCCTAAATCAGACAGCAGCTGCACAAGAAATAAGATCGACAATTGACAAATGGGACCTCATTAAACTCAAAAGCTTCTGTACATCAAAAGAAACAATAAAGGAAGTGAAGAGAAAACCCACAGAGTGGGAGGAAACCTTCACCACAGATACATCTGACAAAGCATTGATTTCCAGAGTATTCAAACTACTCAAAAAACAAAGAAGAAAGAAAACAAATGAATCACTCAAAAGATGGAGCTAAGAACTGAATAGAGACTTCACAGAGGAGGAATCAGAGATGGCTGAGAAACATCTTAAAAACTGTTCAACGTCACTAATAATTAGGGAAATGCAAATTAAAACCACTCTAAGATATCATCTCACTCCGATAAGACTGGCTAGGATCTGGGCTGGAGAGATGGCCTAGGGTTAAGAGCACCGACGCTCTTGCAGAGGACCCGGGTTCGATCCCCAGCACCCACATGGCGGCTAAGAACCGTCTGTAACTCCAATTCCAGGAGAACTCCAGTTCCAGGGGAATCCAAGACCCTCTTCTGACCTCCACGGCATTGCACGACACGGGTGCACAGACCTGCATGCAGACAATACAGTCATACACATACAAAAATAAATGATAAAAAAAAAAGACTGGCTAGGATCAAGAAAACATGATACCAAGTGCTGGGGAGGTTGTGGGGAAAGGGGAACACTCATCCACTGCTGGTGGGAATGTAAACTTGTACAGCCACTATGGAAAGCAGTGTGGAGAACCCTTGGAAGACTCAAAATGAGCTTGCCATTTGACCCAGTCATACCACTAGACTCATCTTACTGCAGAAATACATGCACAGCTATATTTATTGCAGCTCTGTTCACAATAGCAAAAAGCTGGAACCAACCCAAATCAACTGATGAGTGGATAGAGAAAATATGGTACATGTACACAATGGAGTTCTATGCAGCAGTAAAGAAAGACGACATCATGAGCTTTGCAGGAAAATGGCTGGAGCTAGAGGACATCATGCTGAGTGAAGTAACACAGTCCCAGAAAAACAAACGATGAACGGTATCCCTCATCTGTGGATGCTAGCATCAATAACCCAGTTGTAAATATTTCTTGTGGGGAGTGATGCATTTTGGAAAGAAGAAGAACAGAAAGACTGCATCAAAAAACTGACTGAAATGGTGAATCTGGAGGGGTGGGAGGGTTGGGAGAGGGACACGGGTCTATATTGGATTAATGTATATTTAATTGATGTGAGTTTGACAAGTATCCAATTTCACCCAAACTCTATCTACAAATTACATGGTATTTTAGGAGTTAGTAAAAGTAAAAATGTCTATATTAAAAAAAAAAAAGAAATGTGTTTTCAGTACTTTTAAGAACAGTTAGAACTACTCTGGTTACAGAGAGAAGATCACCTGCCTTCTTTTTGCTTAGTACACACCAACAGAAAAAGTCCAAGTGACAGAAAACTCCTACAGAGTCAACTGACCTTTTTGCTGAGTTTATTTCATTATATGTTCTTTTCTTCCCAACAGCCACAGTTCCACTAAATTCACTATCAGCTCAGCATCCTAGGTCTACGGGTCCATGTTCTCCAAGCCATTAGATGGAAACTGAGGTGAGGACACTGACCAGGGCCAGCTGGTCAACTTCCCTTTTTGTATTTCCCACTCTGACCTTAATTTTCTGTCTTGCAACAATTTGTGACTATAGGTCAAACTGGACAATGAAATTAGACTCTTTAGTCAAAAACCAGGACAGGCAGAAAGAATATTATCAATTGTGTTTCAACAAAATGACCACCTCAAAGATTAACCCTAACATAACTGAGAACAGAGATTTGTAAAACAAACAATGACACATCATTTTGACAGCTGTGTCCAGATTCACAAGATAAAACTCTCTTTTAAATAATAACCATTGTGGTACATTTAATAGAGTATTGAAAATACTCCTTTTTTATAAAAGAATATGCTACCACATTTTTAAGGGTTTTTTTTTTTTCATTCATCATTGATTTTAAAGAGCTTTTGAATGATTATATGTCCTATGGTGTCAACCAAAGAACTCTGTGATTGCATGTAAATGAATTGTGGTCTGCTTAGCTTTCAACACAAGACACTCTTTACCCTGACTACATTGACCTTGTACAAAAGCGAGTGCAAGTCCTTTGACTTTTTGGATGTACCAAAGAAACACACTACTACTACTAATGCAGCCCATAAGATGGCTCAGTAGGTAAAGGCACATGCCAAGCCTGAGACCCTGGGTTCAATCCTCCCGTTGGAAGGAGAGAAGTGATTCCCATAAGTTGTGCACTGTGGCACATGAGTCCACAGACATGCACACCTGCACGAGAACAAAATAAATAAAATGTCATTTTTAAAAAATCCATTACAATGTCTTAGCTTGAATGTAAAAGCACAGACCCACAAAAAACAACACAGTGATGCCTCTAAACTAAGACCCAGCATCATGAATGTAACGTCTTCCTAACAGAAGCAATCCACCTTGACAAACGCTCCACCCATGAAACCCAAGTCCCCAGGGTTCTTTTGCCTGCACCTGTGGTGTAAGTTGCTTTTGGATGACAGATTTTTATTTAAATCACACTTTCCAGATTGCCTGTCAGTTACTCATATGAACTCACAGTAATGGTGACAGCATACACAGTCCCATGCAAGCTCAAACTAGACAAATCCCAGCACAGACATGGGGAAGTGGGTTTAGACAGCTCAATCCAATGGGAGGCTGTTGGAAGGGGGAGAATCAGTCTCTTTCAAAGATGGGACTCTGGTTAGGTTAACCAGGCTCCAGTGGATGAAGCCACACTGAAGAAGGACATCTGGAGTCAGGAATTAGACTGTGTGTGTGTGTGTGTGTGTGTGTGTGTGTGTGTGTGTGTGTGTGTATTAGAGTTCATTAAATTGGGTAGGGGGCAGTGAGTGGAAATACAGATGGAAGAGGGGATCTAAATACCATCAAATTACATTGTATGAAAATGGCAAAAGTTCAATTAAAACATAAATTAAGGGGGCTGCAGAAATGGCTCAGTTCCCACACCTACATGGCAGCTTACGACCATCCATAACTCCAGTTCCAGGGGCTCTGACGCCCTCTTCTGACTTCCATGGGCAGGCAGGACATAGGTATACTTACATAAATGCAGGCAACACACTCATACACATAAAAGAAAAAAATTAATAAAATATTTAAAAATAAAAGTCAAAAAATAAATCACAGTTGTGTTAAGTTTTATCTCCAGCTTTAAAACTGTGCAAATGGAATGTAACAATCTTGGTGAACATTGCCCTGATGGACAATGAATTTAGGAGGGTATTACTCCTCAGCCTAAGGAACGAGGCAGTGCAGACCACAGGTGCTGGTGTCTGTCATATTTGAAGTGGCCAAGTTTAGTGCACAGTGCCCTACCCTGAACAGCATTCCTGAGCCTCTGAAATGCAAACACAGGGAAGATGGCTTTTAGCTAAAAATGGAGATGGGCAACTGTGTGTCAGACTGAAAATGATCTTCAGGAGCTCACAAGGGCTTAAGCTCCCTAAAACAGCAAACAGAACATCCTTTCTTTAAAAAAAAAAAAAAAAATAGAATACGGGCCAACCACATTCAAGGTCAGAAAAAGTCTACTTGGCTACTGGAGGACTCTGCCTTATTTGGTACTCAAAATTAAAAGGCAAGTGGTTAAAAGTAGTATTTAACAAGATTTCAACTTAAAGACTTAAAGTTGGGGCAGGAAGTGAACTGAAATAAGGACAACTCATTTAATGACGTTTATTTCGTTACCTCACTTGTTAAATATGTGGATTCATATTTACAATCAAAAATAAAATCACTATGCAGTTCACAGAGAACACTCATGTCCTAAATATGTTTATTCAGTCATCATGTATGTGCCAGAGGGCGGAGACACTGTGCACCCTGCCTTGAGCATCGTTAAGGAAAACTGAATGGTTAAAATTATAAAGCCTATAAAGAGACAAACAGCAAAGGACGCAGTCAGCAAAATATCACCAAATTATATCCTTAAATCTGCCTTGCCTTTAAAATGCATGGCTTTGGACTTGCACACAGCCAAGGCACCTCACAGCTGGAAGGGAACTTTGCCTCTCCAACCAAAATGAGAGCCCAGGACTTTGTGGCCTTTTTAAATAGTGGTTTGAGATTTAGGTTTTGTCTTTCTGTCTAAATAAAATATCCATGGAAATGATCTCCTCACACCAAGGAATCACAGAAAATGAAACTGGTTAGCTGGGCACAGTGGCTGGAGCCTGTGATCCTACACTCCTGAGGCTGAGGCAGAAGGATGGGTGGCAGTTTGAGTCCACCCTGAAATGCATGTCAAGTCCCAGTCAGCTAAACCAACAAAGCGAGACCCTGTTTCAATTTTTTTCCCAAAGGAGATTTATGAACCAAGTGATTCACCAATGTATTATGATCCCAACCTGTTAGAAGACAAAAGACCAATTAAGTCTAAAGTCCCTTCAACCCACCCCTGATTATCAATAGAGAATTACAAAGCTGGTTTCATTGATTAACCAGGAAAAGGTTTATTCTCATGTTAAATTCTTGAAGGAATCATGAGCCCCAGATACTCAATTTCAGTGAGAAGATAGTGCTCCACTATCACCAAAATTTTGTCCATTTGATTTGGTTTCTTGAGACAGGGAGCCTGGGCTGGCCTCAACATCTGGTGCTCCTCAGATCTCAGCTCCCAAGTGCTGGGTTAGAGGCCTGAACCACCACACGCATCTTTAATGCCAAACACTTAAAGGAAATGTTTGTGGGAGAGAGTAAAGAAAACCCTAACCAATATCATAATTAATTGGTTTTGTGACAAATCAGAAGGGAAAATATTTTTCACATAGGTTCAATGAAATTCAAACCAGAAATCCAGTGCAGCCTATTTGCAGTTGAGGATCAACATGAACCCTGTTCAGCCTCTGAGGGAAGCCTCTGTGGCAGGTTATTAGAGTCTACCATTGGATGCTTTATGTCAATATTATATATTTCTATACATTTAGCTTCTCGCTAATGTTGAGAGTGACTCAAAAATGTCTGTATTTCTGTCAGTTTGGACAAAAATCTCTGGCTGCTGAAAAGTTCAAAGAGATAGTTTGCTATGCCAAAGCCCTAAATCTCTAAGTCTTCCAGCTGACATGTCCCAACCTGGGCAGAAACAGATGAGAAGATGAGGAGGGGCACTCCGAGCGGAAGGGCGGGGCCTCAGCTGTCCCCCTTCAGTACACTTGGCTCGTGAGACTTGTTGATGCATTTGGCCTGTTTGTCTAATTTGCCAGTTTGCCGGGCTTGACACCAATGAGAAGACTGAACATTTGCTGTTGCCCATTTGTTCAGTCACAACTCCCATGCCACACTGAAGAAACCCAGCTTGCGGGGGAGACAGGATGCACTCCACAAAACAGACCAAACCATATCTTCACTTTTCTCTGGAAAACAGTCAGAAAGGAAATACTGTTTCCTAATCCTTCTAAGAGGCCTTTTCCGTATCTTCTCCTCTTAGCGAAGCTTTCACTTTTATCACGTTTCAATAAATGTTGACAACTGTCACTCAGAATGCAGGCGCTTCTAGTAACTTGGTCCAATATTGAAGGTTAAGCTCAATGAAGTTCCAGTTTGACACACATTTTTTGTGATGAATCCGAGACACTTGCAGACGGTGAATACCGATTCTAAAAAAAGAGAACAAAACACAAAGTTCCTGAAACATCTTCAAAGATAGTTTAAGTGTCCTCCTCTACCACAGTAATTGATTAAATAAAACTTTATATATGTAGGGTCTCTTCATATAGGAACACAAAAAGTATGAGTGATTGTAAAAGAATGGCAGGACCCACTCTATTTTCAAGCAGGAAGGTAAATGCCTTAATGACAAGTTCACCTCATTTATATCCAGATATATGTGCATGTGTTCGGCAGAAGCAGAACAAGAGACTTAAAAACTAAACCACTAATTTGAAAATTTTTCCAGATATGCTGATGCAACATTTGTAATTGTAACACGTGGAAGGTAGAGGCAGGAAGATCAGGAGTTCAAAGTCATCCTCAGCTACATGGCAAGCTTGAAGACAGCCTAGGCTGTATATGACCCTGTTTTGACAATAAATATAAATAAATGAATAAATAAACAAATAAGATCCATATATATATATATATATATATATATATATATATATCACAGACAACAATGTCTTATACCAAGGATCTTATTCCAACCAACATGGCTACTTGGAATACTAGGGGCTCAGAGGGAGTGTTTCAAATATAACTGTTTGCATTAAACAAATGTCTAGCAACTTTCAGAATTAGCAAATAGAGGAGCAGCCCCAAATGAATGCTGGGTAAATAACTAATTAACCTGAGCACACAAACACAATGCACATGCATTCTCAGACCACAACCAGCTGCCAAGCTTGTTGAGTCCAGAATGTCATTGCCCCCCTTACCTTTTTTGTGGAGAGAACCACAACCTGGGAGCTGGGCGTCACCTCCAGGTGCCTGCAACCAAGCATATCTACACCAATGCAGAGAAAGACCAGCGGGGTCCACACTGGCCTCTATCAGCCCTCAAAGATAATGAAAACTTCTGAGGTTGGGGAATAGGAAACTCTGCATTTTAAATACTATCCTCCTTCCATGGAATATACTGACATATTTCCATACACGAGGCTCTCTAAAAAGGAGCATCTAAAAGAATCACCTCTTGGGCTGCTCGTCAAGAACACACGTCCGTACCATCATCTAATCCCTTGAAGATCAAATCTCCCTGAGAGAATACTTAGCTATTCAATTCTTTGCATAAATTTGCTTCAAATAAAACATCTAGTACCTAAGTTCTCTGGAAGAACAGAATTCAACAGGTAGGAAGGGAAGGAACATTCTATTTATGGGTGTGAGGGACTGACAACTAGTGTAAGCTCAGCCACCACACGGGCAGTAAAAGGACCAAGGAAAAAGAAATAAATCTAGGGAAAGACTGCCAGCATAGACAAAAGCTTAGCCTGTTTGCAAGTAAATGATAAGATGTGGATTGTAATAATAAAGTTAAAGCAACATCTGTGTGCTGTTCTTGTTAGCTTGTGTTTGTGCATGTGTTGTCTTATGGGGTTTTGTGTACTTTCAGTGTTTTGTGTGTCTGTTGCTATTTTGTGGAGTTTTGTTTTGTTTTTTACTTGATTTTATCTTTTTAAAATATATATCTTTATTCTTTCAGAAGTTCTTTTTTAATTTTTATTGAGGTTTTGTACATTTCATACAATGAAATTTAGATCCATTTCCCCATCCATGTCCCCCCACCCACCAGAGCTCATGCATTCTGCCATACATGTTAAGTCCTATCTTGCATTTTTTTTTCTTAATCTTTTTTAACTTTTTTTGATGTAGAAGTTTACTGTATTGGTCAGATCTTGAATCAGTCTTTTGTTGTTATTCCCTTTAATTTTATATTACTCCAAAATACACACACACACACACACACACACACACACACACACACACACGACAGAGTATTTAAGGATTTGGTGCTAGGATATACAAATGAGGGACATCATACATCATTTGTTTTTCTGGGACTGTGTTACTTCACTTGGCATAATGGCTTCTACCTTCATCCATTTACCTGCAAGTATCATGATGTCATCTTTATTTTTTATTTATTTTTTTGCATTATGAGTGTACTGTCTGCATGTAGGTTTGTGCACCCGTGTCGTACAATGCCGTGGAGGTCAGAAGAGGATGTCGGATTCCCCTAGAGCTGGAGTTCTCCTAGAATTGGAGTGACAGACAGTTCTCAGCCACCATGTGGGTGCTGGGGATCGAACCCGGGTCCTCTGCAAGAGCAGTTGGCACTCTTAACCACTAGGCCATCTCTCCAGCCCGACGTCATCTTTCTTTACCACTGCATAGAACTCCATCGTATAGATGTATCTCATTTTCATTATCCACTCATCATTTGAGGGAAATTGGGTTGCTTCCAGCTCTTTGCTATTGTGCATAGGATGAATCTTTTGGGTGTATACCCAGGAGTGGTATGACTGGGTCAGGTGGTAGGTTCATTTTGAGTCTTTTAAGAGTTCTCCACACTGCTTTCCACAGGGATTGGACAAGTTTGCATTCCCACCAGCAGTGGAGGAGTGTTCCCCCCTTTCCCTACAGCCTCTCTAGCATTTGGCATCACTTGATTTCTTGATCATAGCTAGTCTTACCAGTGTAAAATGAAATCTTAAAGTGATCTTAATTTGTATTTCCTTAATTATTAGTGATGTTGAACACTCTTTTAAGATATTTCTCAGCCATCTTTACTTCTTCATTTGTGAAGTCTCTGTTCAGCTCTTTATTCCATCTTTTGATTGGATTATTTGTTTTCTTCATCCTTTGTTTTTTGACTAATTTATATTATCTGGATGTTAAACCCTTCAGATGTGTCCCTGGTGAAGGTTTCCTCCCACTCTGTGGGTTTTCTCTTCACTTCTCTGATTTTTCTTTCACTGTACAGAAGCTTTGGAGTTTAATGAGGACTTCCTTCTTGATTGTTGATCTTATTCCCTGCAAAGCTGCTATCTGATTTAGAAAGTCTTTTCCTACACCTATATCTTGTAGATTACTGTCAATGTTTTCTTCTATCATTTTCAGATTTTCAAGTTTCACATTGAGGTCTTTAATCCATTTGGAGTTGATTTTTGTAGAGGGTTAAAGGTAAGGGTTTAGTTTTATTCTTCTACAAGTCATCATGATCCGGTTTTGCCAGCACCATTTGCTGAAGAGGCTGTCTTTCCTCCATTGAGTCTTCTTGGCCCCCTTGTCAAATATGAGGTGACTGAAATTGCATGTGCTCAAGTTTGGATTTTCAATTTTCTTGCTATATGGCACTGGCTGCTTGGGATTCATTGTGTGGCCTAACTGGTCTCAAATTCATAACAATCCTCCTGTCTCAGAAGATTGAATTATAGGTGAGCACTAGATGTTTTGATATTCTACATTACCAATGAGGTAAAACTAACATCACATGTGCTGAAAGAGAGGGAGGAGGGCTTTGTTTCCTGCCCCCTTAAAGACCCCTGCCTTCTTCCAACCCCACATCCCACCTTGAATACTCAAGTCCCCATAATCCTTTCCCTCTGCCTGTAACCATAGTACTATCTTCTAATTTTTTGTTTTGTTTTTATTATTCTTTACTTCCATCCCGTCATGAAATGTCAGGAATAAAAATAAAAAATCCTGCCCAGAGTGTGGTGGTGCACGCCTTTAATCCCGGCACTCCAGAGGCAGTGGCAGGCAGATCTCTGTGAGTTCAAGGCCAGTCTGGTCTATAGAGCAAGTTCCAGGCCAGCTGGGGCTACAGAGAGACCCTGTCTCAAAAACATCAAAAAAATAAGTAAATAGAAGCTGGGCATGGTGGCACATGCCTTTTAAACAATTTTTTTTATTTATTTCTGTATGTGTATGAATGTACTGTCTGCATGCAAGTTTGTGCACCCGTGTCATGCAATGCCGCGGAGGTCAGAAGATGGCGTCGGATTCCCCTGGAACTGGAATTCTCCTGGAATTGGAGTTTCAGACGGTTCTCGGCCGCCAAGTGGGTGCTGGGGATCGAACCCGGGTCCTCTGTAAGAGCGGTCGGCGCTCTTNCACCCGTGTCATGCAATGCCGCGGAGGTCAGAAGATGGCGTCGGATTCCCCTGGAACTGGAATTCTCCTGGAATTGGAGTTTCAGACGGTTCTCGGCCGCCAAGTGGGTGCTGGGGATCGAACCCGGGTCCTCTGTAAGAGCGGTCGGCGCTCTTAACCGCTAGGCCATCTCTCCAGCCCTGTCACATGCCTTTTATCCCAGCATTCCAGCACTCGGGAGAAGCAGGCTGATCTCTGTGAGTTCAAAGAGAGCCTGGTCTACATAGTGAGTTCCAGGCCAGCTGGGGCTACTGGGAGACCCTGTCTCAAAAAGATTTTTTTAAAAAGTAAATAAAAAAAAGTCCTCTAAGTAAAAGTGAGTTCAGTCTCTTTAACTCGATCTACCAAAAACATCTATATGAAGTGTAACTCTGTGTACCTCAGAGGACAGAGGTACATTAACAGGGGAGGAGGAGACCCTGGTCTATTACAGAGGTACATTAACAGGGGAGGAGGAGACCCTGGTCTATTAATTTCCAGTTGTAGCGTCATGCTATAGAACCTGAATAATTTCTCAGAAATTTATTATTCTGAAAAAAATCACTTCTGTCTGGGTTTCAGTCCAACATTTAAAAGTCTATGAAAACATGACAAAACTGACCTTCGATGGGAGTAACACCCCATCAGAGCAGAAGGTAAGGCGACATGTAAGGCCTCAGTGTTGTTACATGTTCAAATAGTGTTTGGCCTTTCAATATTAAAATGGCAGAAGTGTGGACAGTAGGCCAGCATCCTGCCCAGCCTCAACTAAGAGTCTACATGGTGCTCCATGTGCAGAGGTCAGGCAGCGCCAGTTATCAGCTGACCTTCCATCCAGAGAGCCGCCATATTTTCAAATAATGGGAGCTGATGAGGCTGGAGTTTAGAAGTCCTGGGGCAGTAAGGCTGTGTCCTGTCCATGATTGAATGGATTATAACCTTTTATGCATCTGATACTATATTTAAAGGAACCAAAGAACTGGGATTTCAAAAAAGGCTCAAAGTAGTTTAGATGTAGGGTAGGCAGTAACTAGAAAAGGAGATGTGCAAGAGGCAGGAAACCTGCTCTAAAAACACCTAAGTAAGGGAACACACACTAAAACATGTGCACCCAGCTGGAGGGGTGGCATGAGGCAGCAAGCACAGCTCTTCCATAGCTAGTGTTCCATCCTGAAGGAAGAAAGCTTCCCATCTCTGGACTCTATGAAAGCTGCTCCACTTCCTCTCCAGGATCCATTCTTGTATCAGTCCTGACCAGCCATGACTCACACACAGAGCACAGGAGTGAACTCATCTCTTGCTTTAGAAAGTGTAACAAGCGGGCTGGAGAGATGGCCTAGCAGTTGGGAGCGCCGACCGCTCTTGCAGAGGACCCGGGTTCGATCCCCAGCACCCACATAGCGGCCGAGAAGCGTCTGAAACTCCAATTCGAGGAGAACTCCAGTTCCAGGGGAATCTGATGCCCTCTTCTGACCTCCGCGGCATTGCACGACACGAGTGTACAGACCTGCATGCGGACAGTACATTCATACACATACAGAATAAATAAAAATTAAAAGAAAAAAGAAAGTGTAACAAGCAGGGCATGGTGGTGCACGCCTTTAATCCCAGCACTCAGGAGGCAGAAGCAGGTGGATCTCTGTGAGTTCAAGACCACCCTGGTTTACATAGCAAGTTCCAGGACAGCTCGAGCTACAGGGAGACCCTGTCTCATAAAAGATCAAAAAAAAAATTGAAAATTGAAAAATAACAATAACAATCGCCAACTGGAAGAAATCCAAATGTTGCTGTCAGATGGACAAACGGAATTTGATAGGCAATACTATGACAAACAATATTCTACACCACCAATGAACTTTAAGGGTAATATGCTAAGATGAAATAAGCCAGTCACAAAAAGACACGTACTGTGCTTCTCGCTCACAGAAGCACTAAGTTGGTCAAATGCATACAGACAGAAAGCACGGAGGTGGTGGCTGAGGGCAGTTATGAGCTACTATTTAGCCGTGTTCAGAATCTCAGTATTCTGAGGTTGAATATAGAAAGATACAAAAAGATTGCACACTATTAATTGTATAATTAATATAATAAGTTTTGTGTTTGTCACAATAAAAAATAAAATCCAAAAAGTTAAGAATGGTAGCTCACACCTGTAATCCCAGCACTCAGGAAGCCGAGGCAGGCAGAGTTCTGAGCTCCAAGTCAGCCTGAACTACATAATGGTTATAGTGTGAGGCCTTGTCTCTGAAAAGAAATCCCCTCCTGGACAAACTGTCAGCCCATGAAAGGAAACAGCCAGAATTGACCAGAGTCCAAGTCAACAGCTCCAGAGAGAGGGGACTGTTTTACTTCTCATCCACCTGTGCCCCTTTTCTAAGCCTAGGGAACAATCTGCGGAAGAGGGGGCGTGGTAGAATGTAAAGGCTGCGATTGGGGTGAATGGTGAAACTACAGCAATGTAGTCTGGACACTCATTTGATCAACTTGATTGAACAAACAACCTGTCACCCCCCACTGGATGGTGGGGCTGTGGGGTTTGGGCACAACAGCCTGCAGATTGGTTTTGCACGAAGGATGCCTGTACTCATGGATTATCACTTATTGCTAAAAAATGAAAAAAAAAAAAAAAAAACCAAACAGAGAAAGATGCAAGACAGTTATGGCAGAATACATGATCTGGGATGGGGTGGGGGTGGGGGGAAGGGAAAGGGAAATATGCCTGATCTGAATTGGAAAATGATGTACGAAATGCACAAAGCATCAAAAAAAAATAAATAAAAAAAAAAAAAAGAAATCCCCTCCAAAGAACAGAGGGATGAGGGTGGAGAATCAAAACAGTAATGACACCTAATACTTTATATGCTAATAAGAAAATAATTGTTTTAAATTATTTTTAATAATTTAAAACACACAAAAGTGTAACCGATCTTTTAAATTACCATTGTATGTTCATGGCACCTAAGTAAAATTTTGATCTCATAAGAATCTATTCTACATGATGACAGCCTGGAGTAACTACTACCAGTATCACCACCCTGCCCCACCCTCCACTTTACAGACAAGGAAACTAAGGCCCCAAGTGATGCGGTAACTTTTGCAGGACCACGCAGCTAGGAATTGGTGGTTTCTGTTCTGTTCTGCCCTTCAGTTCTCACACACACTCCTCTCTCCAGAGTCTTGTCACTGAAGTCTGCTTCCTCCCAGTCTTCCTGAGCATCCCCCCTTCAAGCAGGCTTCCCTCCCCCTGGGTCCACTAAAGGTTCCCCAGGGGTCACCATTGTGCCTTCGTCACTGTCACTCAGTTTGGAGAGCTTATCTGCGCCGCCCGCTCTGGGGCAGGTGATATGGCTGACCCACCGTTTCCTTCTCTCCATTTTCGGGACACCATTTTCTCCTGATAATCCTGTTTGACAACTGCTTTCTACTGAGTTCTTAAGATAGAGAACTTCTTGCTCAACTTCCACCCAAACAATGGCCAATCAATAACTAAAGGAGAAATAAAGTCAAATTTCCCTTAGGCTTATTTCAATGGTTTACAAGATTGTTTTAAGGCCTTCAGTGAATAAATTCTAGAGCTTTCTGGTTGCAGGTTCTATAGAGCTGCTCTCTGGGGAGGATTTCTCAAAGTCCTGTACAATATTTGGCACACGGTAACCATTAACGATGTCTTGTTCAATGTACTCAAACTGTAACTAAATTCTCAAGTTCAAAGCCACTTTTCCTAGCTTCTCTATTGAGATATCTCCCAAACTATTCAACTGTGGCCCTCAATCCAAGGCCAGTTAAGGAATTCTCATGGGCTCCAGAGGACACCTAAAGCAGTTCCTCTTACTTCTTGTGCAATCTGCAAGCCCCTCCCATGTCTTCCTACCTTGGTAAGCACCCAAACTATTCTGCAGGAATCCAAACATGACACTGCCATCCACCAGCTGTTAAGGCTCAACTGGCAGTTCTGCTCAACGAGTGTCTCGCTTTGATATGAAAGCATTAGAGGACGTTAGAACATTTCAACCAGTTCCCATTATGTCCTGATTTGGTTAACTGTGCAAACAGGGAAGGCTTAACTAAGAAACTAGCATTATCCAAGTAAGCTATGTTTGGAGAAACAGGAAGTGAGGTATACCTTAAATCTATCACAATATCTCACTGACCCTCATTGCATCCTACCTTGTTGTTTTCCCTTGAAGACTGCCCCCCCATGGGAATTCTGTAAATGACATCTTTTTCTGTTTCATCCTCTTTTGAAGAGTGCATCCTCAAGACTACTTACGATCTCTGACCTTGTAGATGTCCTCCTATTAGTGCTAGGCTTGGCATAATGGAATGTTAATAGACTGTTATGATTTACTCTACAAAAATCAATGGTCTTGCTGGGGAAATCAGACACTTTGGTGGGTTCAGCTATACACAGAGCATTAGGTATCATTTGATTCCCTAGGAATGAGAGTTTATCCTTGGCAATTCCGAGTTCTCTTATGCTGATTTATTTTAGATATTGAGTCTAATTTACCTCCTTATTTTAAACTCCTAAAAAAACAAGGAATCTTTTAATATGGACAACATCCAAAGTATCACACAATATTGAGAAGATAAAACTTTTAACAGTAGATGTGAGCTGTGAATTTGGGGAGGAAGTTGAGTGGAACAAGACAGGGTTGTTGTTTTGCTGTTGTTTTAAGTCTACGGGGGGGAGAGGGGGAGAACTACATAACCGTAACTCCCTGATAGATAAAAACAGAACATTAAAAGAAACATGGTAGAACTGAATTCAATTTTTATTTAAAAAGTATTTTTATTGAATGAAAGGTCATTCTTTGATAGTAGAAATGAGATAGTCTGTGAGGTTGACCCAGGAACATATCAATTTTAAGATGGAGCCAATCTTTTTTTAAAGATCACCTTTCTTTGAAAGAATGAGAGAGGAAAGGCCTTTCTCAACTTCTGAAGGTCACAGAAAACAAACTCTTTGTGTCCTGAGTTTGTCTTGGGTGATACACATATTTGGGGCTGAAGGTTTTTTGGTAGTTTTCAGTTAGTTTACAGAATATGTTTGTAAAATTACTATTACAAGCCAGAAGGCTCTACTTTCAAAGCGATAACCATCTCTGAGGTTCAAGTATCTCAAAGGGATGAGTAGCACAAAGAGGCTAGTGGCCTGCGACCGATGACTGTGGAGCAGGCCTGGAAGCAGCTCCCAGTGAATACTGGTTTGTGACGCTCTTCATTTCAGAAGTACACCCTGTTGAGTAATAAGAGAAAACATTGGTCTTCTTGGTCGGTGTTTCTTTACTGGTTTTCGGTTCTCCACAATGAACCCTCCCAGTCTGTAGAAGAAGCTAGGCACTCCCGTAGCCTGCTCTGGGAGCTCTTTCCTTGTGAAACATGAACATGTGTCTATCTTCTCCTCACAGAGCACCAAGAACAAACCAGAATGGTTTTGGAGGACCCCCCCCAAACATCCATGCCACCAGAAAGTCTCACGCCAGCATAGAAGACGGCTTCTCCATGGCTGAGATGGAGTCTCCCATTCTATTTTCAATAGAATTGAAAATAATTGGAACTCTCAAATCCAGCACACATGATTCCTTTTTTCCAATGCTACACACCTTTTCCATACACTCCAACCTAAACAACCACAGAAGATGTACCAGTTACTAACACTGACTCACCTTTTAAATTCATTTTCTTTTTTTTATTTTATGTGTATGAGTATATATTGTCTGCATGTATGTAAGTGTACTAGTATTAAGCAATGCCTGCAGAGGTCAGAAGAGGGAATCAGATTCCTTGAAACAGGAGTTATAGACAGTTGTTAGCTGCCATGTGGGTGCTAGGAATCAAACCTGGGTCCCCTCCAACAGTAGCCAGTGCTCTTAACCACTGAGCCATCTCTCCAGCCCAGAACAGGACTACTTTTCCAGCAGTCAAATATCAGAACTTCCTGGCATGCTGCTTGTAAACAAGCAGTCTACAAAACTATCTCACTCCTTTCTGGGTAGCAGAAGATGGTCATTGCACTTGACCATGGGTCAAGGACAGTACATCTTGCTCTGCAAGCCCCCTGAGGTCCAGGACTGTCGCATTGTCCACTGCCAGACCTCAGCAGCACTCCCCATTTGCATCAGAGCCTGAGTGAATGACAAGACACTAGTGTCTGTGAAAACCGGGCTAAGGATTTTCGTATTTTCTGCTCTTCCACCATAGTCTACTTTGAGCCATTTCAGCCATTTATAGGCAGAGACACTCTCTATCTTCCTGTGTAAATCATGTTCAGAACCCCAGATGGTGGCATGCTCATGTGGTGTGTTGCATCAATATTTGCTCATTGATTTGTTGCTCAAATACCACTACCAAGTTGTGTTTGCCTGGAAAATCATGCAATTTTAATAATTACAGTCTGAGGTGGGAAAAACGTTGCCTTTTTTTTTTTTTTAATCAAGGGCAAATGACCATGAGAGTGGTCTATGGGTAGTAATCTACATGAAAACACATCTCTGCAACAAAGGAAAAGTAAAATGAAAATATTATGTGAACAGTCCTCGAAAGCAGCAGCAACTTTCCTGCTATCTACACAGACACACACTAAACCTCCCCTGCAGGACCACGGAGCTGGCTCAGGAGTCAAAAGCACTGCTGCTCCTGCAGGCGTTGCGTCCTGAGCTTGGTTTCCAAGCACTCAGGCAGGGTGGTTCTCGACAGCCTGTAATTCCAGCTACCGGGGATCAGATACCCTGTTTTCTCCAAAGGCACCTGCACAGATGCACACATACCCAGTTTTTTAACTGCCACATACCAGGTAACCAAAATGGATTTGACAGCACAGGTAGCCTACGGAATCATAGGACGGTTACACAAAATACAGAGCCAATAGCCTACTCCACACAATTAAAAAGACTCAAGCTCAGCTGGGTGTGGTGGCGCACGTCTTTAATCCTAGCACTTGGGAGGCAGAGGCAGGCGGATCTTTGTGAGTTCAAGGTCAGTCTGATCTACAGAGTGAGTTCCAGGACAGCTGGGGCTACAGGGAGACCCTGTCTCAAAAAGACCAAAAAAAAAAAAAAAAAGACTCAAGCTCATGTCTACAATCCCTGTATTTTATTTTCTAGGAAAACTACTGGTACTAAATGTTATCGGGCATCTGTAGTGAAGGAGGGGTTTTGAGAAACCAAATAATTCAATCAAGATTAACAGAAAACCATTAATGGTGCAAGCCTTCTGATTAGGGCAGAGCAGGAAGATAATCAAAGCATCTGAGAGTCCGAGGGTACAGCACAGACTGTCCAATTAGAACTCCCACCAATGAAGGAAGCCTTGGCTATCACTACTGCGATCACCAGGGAAGTATCAATTAGTCCATGTATTCATGTAATGAATATAATTTAGTCTTTCTTTGATGATAAGGAATTTTCATGTAGTGTAAGGTCATGTTTTGAGGCAGAATCTTTTATAGAAAGAGCTGCAGATGAACAGTGAGATAGGACACTGGGAAAACGTGCATGGATCTCAGGAAATCCCCAGGAAAGGCCACCACGAAATTTGAGAAGCCATAATACATATTGCTATGCTACTGCATTGGCTTCCTCGTAAAGAGATGCCCAGAGGGAGATGATGGCTGAGTTGACTTTTGTTTTTGTTTTGTTTAGAAAGAGAGAAAGGAGGTCTTACTAGGTGGCATTGGCTGGGCTAGAACTTGATATACAGACCAGGCTAGCCTCAAACTCACAGAGATCCCGCCTCTACCTCTACACTCCTGGGATTAAAGGCATGCACCACCACACCTGGATTACTGGGATTTTTGAGTTCTACTTCAGAGAGGTCCTTCCACCTTCACTGGAGAAAATACTTTGACATTTCAGTGAGCTCAAGCAGTCAGTGTGCAGCTAGAAACAATGATGTCCATAATTGTGGCCATGCTGAATTGAAATGCTTCTGAATTTCTAGTGGCATCATTATTGCCTTCAGATAAATACATCTTTATTTGAATTGAGACATGTCTGATTATGAGTACATTACAGTGACATACTAGGATGCCCTAAAAAATACAATGCATTTATATTCTTTGGTTCACTAGATTAAGTGTTCAAAATTGAAGTATGTAGAGGAAGTTTTTTTTTATAAATCTCATTACCCCATAAATGTTCAAGGAGTGAATTCACCCAAACTAAAGTCTCAACATCATCCATCCAACCTATTAACTACAACCGTAATTTACTCTTCACTTGAAACTTTAAATCTTTGAATGTTGACTTTTCAGACAGAAAAGCACAACTTATCAGGACATCTTCTCTAAGGACAACTATAAAAAACAGGAAGATGTGGGGGCTGGAGAGTTGATGCAGTAGTTAAGAGCACTGGCTGCTCTGGCAGAGGACCCAGGTTCAATTCCCAACACCTACATGGTGGCTAACAAGTGTCCGTAACTCCAGTTCTAGGGGACTAGACAACCTCTTCTGACAGCATTCTACAACATGGACACACTTACATATATGCAGACAATACACTTAATGCACATAAAATAAAAGTAATGAGTAAAATATTTTTAATCAAGATGCAGCCAATTAGCAAACAAATGAATCCTTTTGGGTCAGCAACGCTCAGAGAGCTTAGGATCCTGGGGGGGGTGGGTGAGAGGTGCAGAAGAAACGCAGCTAGGTAGCCCGGTGCAGTCTAGTCTGCCTGCAGGCACGAAGAACGGGCACTTTGGTGTTTATTCGGGGACTGTGAAGATACTGAGGGAAAAGTGCAGAGATCCTTCTGGAATGTCTTTCCCTAACGCATCTCTACCCACGCATTACCACAGCTACGATATATTAGAAAAAGAAGAATCCGTGGGGATGTTGAAGTCAAAGGGAGTTCTAGGCACAGAAAGTATTAACGGCTCAGTGGGTAAAGGCACTTGCAGCCAAGTGTGATGACCTGAGTTCAAGCCCCAGGACACAAGGTCAAAGGACAGAGCAGAGTCTGGCAGGTTTTCCTAATCTTCTCCTGTGCGTACACACACACTAAATAAATAATGTAATAATTTAATTTTTTAAATTTATTTATTGACGTTTTATGTATTTCATACATCATTTTTCATTTCTGTTCAGGCATATTCCCCTATCCCTTCCCCCACCCCATCCTATCTCATCCCATCCCAGATCATGCATTCTGCTATAACTGTCCTGCATCTTTCTCTCAGTCTTTTTTTAATTATTTATTTATTTTTATGTGCATGAATGTACTGTCTGCATGTAGGTTTGTGCACCCGTGTCGTGCAATGCTGCAGAGGTCAGAAGAGGGTCTCGGATTTCCCTGGAACTGGAGTTCCCCTGGAATTGGAGTTACAGATGGTTCTCAGCTGCCATGTGGGTGCCGGGGATCGAACCTGGGTCCTCTGCAAGAGCAGTCGGTGCTCTTAACCACTAGGCTATCTCTCCAGCCCACATTTTCCTCCATTAATTTCATATTACTCTAAAATATGGATACAAACTCTCCACCCATATACAGTAATTACAGAGTCTGAAAATAATTGGTGGGTGGATTCTAGAGCCCATTGAGAGATTCACATTATAACAACATAGTTGCTTTCAGATAAACAAAAATATAACTGTACTGTCATTCAGCTTGCCTTTCATCTGGGGGATTTGGTGTTAGCATCCACAAATGAGGGAAACCATTCTCCATTTGTCTTTCTGGGACTGTGTCACCTCAGTCAGCATAGTGGCTTTGAGAATAATTTAAGATTTTTAAAAAGGAAAAAAAAGTAAGCATTAATCCAGAGGAAATTCCAGTGTTAATGGGCCCTTACTGTTACTTGCAAGTCTAACCATAAAATCTATGGTTTGGTGGCTGGAGAAACAGCTCAGCAATTAAGAGCACCAGATGTTTGGGTTCAGTTCCCAGTGCCCATAAGGCATCTAACAACCATCTGTAACTCTAGTTGCAGGAAATCTGACACCCTCTTCTGGCCTCTGTGGGCATTGCAAGCACAGGTGTACTTATGTACACACAGGCAAAACACTCTTATGTATAAATTAATAAATTAAAAAATTTTTAAATCTCTTGTTTAGGGGTTGGAGAGAAGGCTCAGCAGTTAAGAGCACTGACTGATCTTGCAGAGGACCTGGGTTCGATTCCCAGCACCCAAATGGTGGCTAACAGCCATATGTAACTCCAGCTCCAGGGTACTCCAGTGCCTTCTTCTGATGTCCCTGGGCATTGCATGACGCAGGTGCACTTACACACATGCAGCCAATACACTCATACATGCCAAATAAAAATAAATAAATAATATATTTAAAACTATGGTTTGTCTCCCCCAAAGCTTCATATTCTTGTCTCTAATATGGTGGTACTGAAGGACTTTCAAGAGATGGAGCCTGGTACAAGGTAAGTAGGTCAAGGCTGCTGGCTGTAGGGGCCAACGACCTCTCAGAGAAGATGAGCTCCTACAAGGGTAACGGAAGGCCTGGGCCCTCCATGCTCTCCTGCTGTCTATCAAACAGTATCTGCCTCCTCCTCTCTCCTCTTTCCTCCTGAGGTCTTCCCCTCCCTTCTCCTCCCACCCCCAATGATCTGTATCCACTTGGGACTCCACCAGCAAGAAGTTCATCACCAAGGCTAAAGGGATGGCTCGGGTAAGAGCACTTGCTCCAAGTCTGACACCCCAAGTTTGATCTGAGAACTCCCATTGTCAAAGTAGAGAAGTTGCTTCCACAAGTTAGCCTTTGACTTTACACATGTGGGTACATGCAAACACTAGATAGATAGATAGATAGATAGATAGATAGATAGATAGATAGATAGACAGACAGACAGATAGGTGATAGATGATAGATAGATAGATAGATGATATATAGATGATAGATAATAGATGGATAGATGATAGATAGACAGACAGATAGATGATAGATACATTAGATAGATAGATGATAGATAGATAGATAGATAGACGGATAGATGATATATAGATAATAGATAGATGGAAAGATGATAGATAGATAGATAGATAGATAGATAGATAGACAGACAGACAGACAGGTGATAGATGATAGATAGATAGATAGATAGATAGATAGATGATATATAGATAGATAGATAATAGATGGATAGATGATAGACAGATAGATAGATGATAGATACATTAGATAGATAGATAGATAGATAGATAGATAGATAGATAGATAGATGATAGACAGATAGACGGATAGATGATATATAGATAATAGATAGATGGAAAGATGATAGATGATAGAGATAGATTGATAGATAGATGATAGATAATAGATGGATAGATGATAGACAGATGATAGATAGATAGATAGACTGACAGATAGGTGATAGATAGATGATAGATAGATGATAGATAAATAGATGATATATAGATGATAGATAATAGATGGATAGATAGATACATGATAGACACAGATAGATGATATATAGATAATAGATAGATGGAAAGATGATAGATGATAGAAATAGATTGATAGATAGATAGATGATAGATAGATGATAGATAATAGATGGATAGATGATAGACAGACAGATGATAGATAGATAGATAGACTGACAGATAGGTGATAGATAGATGATAGATAGATGATAGATAAATAGATGATATATAGATGATAGATAATAGATAGATGGATAGATAGATACATGATAGACATGGATAGATGATATATAGATAATAGATAGATGGAAAGATGATAGATGATAGATAGATAGATAGATAGATAGATAGATAGATAGATAGATAGATGATACAGATGCTTAAACATTTTTAAATAGAGGCTGGAGAGAAGGGTCTGTGGTTAAGAGTGCTTGCTCGGCTTCCAGAGGTCCAGAGTTTATTTAGTTCCTAGCATCCACACCTGTAACTCCAGCTCCCAAGGACCTGAGTCCTCTGCACTCAGGGGGCACCCATACACACATGGCATACTCTCACACAGACTCACAACACATAAATAAAAATAAAAATAGTTCTTAGGAAAAAAAGAAAAAAGTTAAATAAAATTTTTACAAAGTCCTGCAACAGACATACCCTCAACCACTGACTTAAAGTGTGAGCCACAATCAATCTCTCTTCTTTCACACCCACCCATCTGTGGCTTGCTGTGGAAGAGAGACTAAGACAATTTTTTTCTATAGGTCTGAGACCTTTCCCTAGTATTTATGCCAAAAAATTAGACAGAAGATGGAAGAGACAGGGAGAGAGAAAGACAGAGAGAGGCTTCGGCTAAAGCCTTGTGCACGGGCCTCGCCATGAAGGTGCATGGCTTCCACTGGGCTCTTCCAGAGGGCATGTCTTCACAAAGCTGTGAGCTCTGTCCGGCTGGAGGCAGTGCAGACAGGAGCTCTGAGAACCAGCAGGGCCGACTATTGTGGGAACCGGCAAACAGCTCAGAGCAGGCTCCACAGGAAAAACCACCGTGGGCAGAGTGGGCCAACTCCAACTTCCGGGAGACCCGGAAGTTAGAGAAAAGCCTTTTTAGAGCAGTGGAAAAGGCCCTCATGCAGCCAGACACCAGGATAATTAGCAGGCCATGGGGCCTGCCCGCCAAGCCAGCTGGATGTGCCCTATGGACCAGCTTCCATCCTTGGCCCCCTCAGCTGTTCTGCTCTCCGCACTAGATAATCTGGCAGATGGTTGCTTTATGTACTGCAAGCCCTGCCCATCTACCTTCTGGTTTGTTTTGGAACGTAGTTCTGATGGGAGAACATCTGGGGAATGGACCCAAGCCCCACAACTCTCCACTGCCAGGTTACTGTCACCGGTTTGTTTGTACCTTTCCAAAGATCACTGTAGATTCTCCTAATCACAAACACACCAAGTGTGATCTGGACACAATCAACTCCTAATTCTTGCTATTCCTCTCCCCCTGGCAAATGCGTGTGGTGGCTCATGTGCTAAAGAGAAAGGGGAAGCAACGTGTATGTCTTCTCCATTCTGTTCTGGGCTGCATGGCCTCTGTGCCTTTCCCCCTCACTCTGTGACTGTATTCATTTCTGCGGCCTCCTCGCCATATACACGTGCCAACCCCGAAGTCACTCAGGCCACCAAGTTTCATAATTCCCTCACCAGGTGCTCCAACCCCACCCTCTGACCATACTTGACTTCTCTCCCTCCACCGGCCTCACACCCAGTGGCTACGGTCATGCTGCCACTGCCACGTGGAAGCATACCTCTGAGTGTCTCTTCCTGTCTCCAGCAAGTGGTGCCATGGTTCTGTGGCCCCCACTGCCAGAGGGCAGAAAGATGGCCTCCTTCATGGGTTCAGAGCTACCTCTCCGGGCCACACTCCTCTCCTTCCAACAGCACTAGACTACAGTCAACAGGAGGTGTGTGTTAAAATCATCATCAGGAGGGACAGGGGGCTAGATTCACTTGATGAAACTGTTGTAAACCTTTCTCTAGTGAGATCCTTAAAAGATGCTCATGTTTTATAAGAGCAGCATCTCCTGGGAACACTCTCGAGCAAAGCACCAACATATTTCACCCAAGAATCCAAAAATGAATGCCCAAGTCAGTAACCAGCTTCAGCACCAGGACTGACCTCAATGGAGGCATGAAGGACCGAAAAAGTAAAGGGGCTGGAGAAGCAGACGGCTCAGCCATCGGAGTCCTCGCTGCTTTTGCAAAGGACCCAGGGTCTGTTGTCAGCACCCACACGGCAGCTAACAACCAAACTCTAGTTCCAGAGAAATCTTTAGCCCTTTTCTGGCATCTGTAGGTATCCATATTCACATGTAAACCAAACACACACACACACACACACACACACACACACACACACACACACACCACCATACATACACAAATTAGTTAATTAATTAAAGAATAAAATAAAACCCTTAAAAATGAACAAAGACATGTCAGAACTCGGAATGGCCCACTCATTGCTTCTGAAATTACAGACGCCCACACTAAGTTCCATTCAGGCCACTGGGATTTTTCTAGCAGGTTCCCAAACAGATGAATTACGGCGCAGGCAGAGGCCTTTCAGGCCCTTGCCTTTATCCTTAGACTTTGGTGAGTGCAACACCAAGCCGAATTTCCAAAGAACAAAACAGCTAATTGGGAAGCCCAGGCTCAGTCTGCAATGGGCCAATGTTGTGGAGGCCCTCTTCCTCCTGCCCTGGGTACTGGGTCAATGTTGAGGAGGCCCTCTTCCTCCTGCCGTGGGTACTGGGTCAATGTTGAGGAGGCCCTCTTCTTCCTGCCATGGGTACTGGGTCAATGTTGAGGAGGCCCTCTTCCTCCTGCTGTGGGTACTGGGCCAGTGGTGAGGAGGCCCTCTTCCTCCTGCCGTGGGTACTGGAGTCCATGACTGTCCCCACGAGGAGTGTTGACTGTGTATCAACAGCCTAGAAAGTGGTGGCAGTTGAAGGGACAAGCCCGTGTGTACTTGCTTTTATTTCTAGAATACAATTCGCTTTACTCCTGAGTTAACGTGATTACTCAAACTCTGAACGGTCCTCCCAGCCCCCACTCCTGCCTGCTTGAATTTTCCTTAGGCTAAATAAGTCAGGAACAAACACTGCATTATGCTTGGCTCCTTGGAATGAGATCAGTTCTAGTTTCAAATTCCCCTGCGGAGCGGCCCCAAGGCCACAGGCCCTTGCAAAAGTCTCAGGTGCCTGGAGGCTCTGCGAGGCCTCAGCTATGACAAGAAAACATTACTTAGGCAATATCTGCAAAAGAAACTAGACTTTTAGGCACTCAGCAAGAACAGGTCATAAACAACCCAGTCTACGTCTCCCAGGCTCCCAGGAGGTAGAGTGACCAGAGCAACAGCCTCACTTCAGGGCTGGGCAGGGATTTTCTCCACTTAGCATCCTCGGTGTGCACCTAGCCAGGCCTGCTGGCAGAGCAGGCCACTTAGACCATTACTAATGTGTCTGGGTCAGTGAGGTTGGACCTGCAACAAGATGCCTATAGATTTCAAAGGCTGGCCTTCCTTCTACAACAGCTCATCAATCTAAGTTGGAAAACAAGCATATTTTTATTTCATTTTCTTTTAAATTTCAAAGAAAAACCTCACTTCTAAAGATCTTCATGTGAGAACTGCCCTGATCAAGGTGCCGTCACCAGAGCAGTCAAAGGAGCCCTTCAGGGCATGAAGCTCACTCGTAGATCCCCTGCCAAAACTCAGTAACAAGGCCAAGGAGGACAGCTTTCCTCAGACAACCAGAGCCTTTAAGTTAGTGATGCTAGGAAGGAATGTGGCTCAGTTTGGAAGACAATTGAACTAGCATACATGAAACCTTGGGTTCAACCCCACTACGACAAAACACAGCACTCAAAAAGTGGAGACAGGACAAGACGATCAGAAGTTCAAGGTCTTCTTCTCACTACATACTGGGTTCCAGGGAAGCTTGAAATAATGAGGCCCTATCTTAATTAATTAATGGAACCAGGAAAGGACATCACAGAGTAAAGTCTGAAGTCCTTGGAGCTGAGTCTGTATAAGAACAGTCAGTGCCTCTTTCCAGCATGACATTAGGATTCCCCCTGTGAGAGTCTGGGCAGTGCCTGTGAACAGTGAAAATGTGACCACACCAGCCATCATGTCAGAATTCATCCATGAACTCTGTCACCTGCCATCAACTACCTATCCGGTCCCCTCTACTGTTTGTCTAGAGTTTGACATTTCCTTGAACTTCTTTTATTGATGGGGAGTCAGGGCTGACTGACAAGGTCATACGTGGGCCAGACACATCCAAGAACTCATGAGGACAGGATCATTTCAACCTCATCTTCAAAGTGTCACTGTGGTGGTTTGACTGAGAACGCCCCCCATAGGCTCCAAGTATTTGGGCATTTTGTCCCAAGTTGGTGATGCAGGTTCTGAGGTCTTGGGAAATGTGGCCGTGTGTGTGGAGGAAGCCTGGGGTGGGGTGGGGGGGCTTTGAAAGGTCGGATTTCTAGCCCTCTCTGTCTCTGCTCCCTGGGCTTGCTTCAAGAATGCCAGTGGCATCTGATCTGGTCACCTGTGCTGCTATTACAGACCCTTACCCCTGGAACCGCAGGCTCAAATACTCTTCCGTCCATAAGTTCCGTTGGTCATGGTGTTTTACTACAACAGAAAAATAACTAACACAGTTCATGTATAACACTGACTTATTATGGAACTGTTGCAATAATGGAAATTTTAAACTATGTAGATCATTCTGTAAACACTGCTTAGACCTCTCATGACCACTGACTGTAGTCATTTCTCTTTAATGGTACCCCGTTCTAGATTTCGAGTCAAGCCATGACTCAAACCCATACCAAGTCTCGCAGCCATAAGACCGTAAGGCATGACCGCATCCTTCGAAGAAACGAGATCTTCTGTTTACAATAATTAAAGGTTTAAAGAAACTTTGAGATAAGTGACCTCATTCTCCGACTGTTGCTTAGATATCAGTTTCTCCATTTAAAATTTAACAGAGTTTAAATCAGGGTAAATAGGTGGTAGTCAAAGGAACTCTGTGAGCTAAAATAGGATTAATCATTTCTCTAAGAAAGATCACCTTCCTTGTGAAACTACATGCTCACCACCTGAGCTAAGCCATGTGAAGGCCTGACCCGGCTACTTGGCACTGGAGGAATGGGTTTGCATGAGTTCACAGTGAGTAGTTTCTTCTTCAAGTCTCTTCAGTCTCCAGGCAACGATGGAGGCTCCTGTCACATTTGCTCTCTGCAGCTCCACCCCCTGCACAGGTGGCTCCATCTGTAGCCTCTAAAAATATGTCATTCAGTCACTTAGATCGACAGAGTGCACCATATCAGAGAAATACAACTATCTCCACAGTAGACATGTTCTCGGCCTTGAAACTTCGCATCTAGATATTATACCACACACTGAAGACACGGAACACATGGGAACATTTAAAATGCAATTATATAGCTGGGCATGGTGATGCATTCCTGTAATCCCAGCATGGGGTGGGGGGTGGCGGCAGGAGAATTGGTAGTTCAAGGTCATTTTCAGCTACACATGGAGTGCAAGGCCAGCCTGGGCTACATAAGACCCTTTCTTAAAAGATCAAAGTTAATAAATTAATTAAAATGCAAACGTCTCACCTTAACTAACTTATCCTGGGACCTGAGGCATCAAGTAGGAAAAGGAACACCCTCACATTCCTGGGTGTTTTGTTTTGGTATTTCAGAAATAACCTTTTTTTCAGTCCAGCCTAAGTTCACACATTAGGTTTTTAATGTCAAGCTTTGTGAACCCCCCCCCCCAGCTTTCCCAACCGACAGTGTCTACTCTGTCTCCAGCAACTCCTTTTATAAACAAAGCCTGCCTGACTGCCCGGCATTCAACTTCATTTCCCTCTGTCTGGTTCTGCTGGAGAGAAAGATAAGAATCTAGACAGAGGCTTTTGTAGTGTTTTACCTGTAACTTGTCTAAACCACCAACTGACAAACACAGACTTGGCCTTTCTGTATTGTCAGTACCTGAGACCTGTGTTGCTGCTGTTTATTAGAGATTTGTTTTATTATTGTTTTATTATTTTTAATCATGTGTATGCATGTGCTTGTGTGTGGTTATGTGTACACAAGTATGGGTGCCTGTGGAAGACAGAAAATGGTTTTGGTTCTCCCCACCTGGGAGCTGCATGCAGTATTTGTGAGCTGTGGGGAAAGGGGTGCTGGGACCAGCTATCAAGGCCCTCTGGAAAACCCAGCAAGTGATCTTAACCACTGAGCCATCTCTCTAGCCCCACACTGTGCTCCTAACAGCAGTCCCGGTGTAGAAGCAGCCAGCACACTAACTAGAAGCTAGGATATCTAGACGTCAGGATGATAAATATCACGTAATAGCAAAAAGGCCACAACATGATGACAAAAACGGGCCTGTAGGACTCATAAAAAAAGAAATCTAAGCAGCCAAGTTCAACCGGAGACAGGGACCAATCCACTTTCTTAAACACAAACCATTCCCAAGGAGAAAATAGATCACCACCATCCGTATGGCGGCTCACTGTCTTCCCAGGGTGCTGCAAGGATCTCCACTTTGCCTGTGTTTTTAATGGCTAAGTATTTAATTGGTCTGTTCCTAAAAAGTAGACTTTATGAGTTTTCCCTATTAACTCTTACTACATGTATATTAAAGCATAATTCGAAGCCCGGTTTATAGCTTAGTGGCAGTGTGAGTGAGCTTAACTTATGTAAGGTCCTAGGTTTGATGCCCACAATCACAGACAGACAGATAAACAGACCTAGACTTCGATATAAGGGAAGGAAAACTCTCATTTCTGAATACCACCATCAGTATATTCTATACAGAATTATATGTTCTATATATGCCCTATACATAGAATACGCATATATACAAATAAGAAACAAGCTTTATTATCTTATCTGACTTCCCTTAGATTTTATATGGCTTAAAAAGATTTCAAAGGAAAACTCCTACAGGGCTCTGACAACCCCAATCCAGCAGAGATCCTTGAAACATATGTCAGATACTAGGTAGGGCCTCATGGGACCGTGGGGATAAAGGCTCCCGTGGGGGACAGCTTCAGTTGTCAACTCAAGACCTCCAGTGGGGGATTTTTTTCTACCAGAGTAGCCCGGGGGCATGTCTATGAGGCATTTTCCTTGTTGGTGGGCCATGTGGGAGGGCTCAGGCCACTGTGAGTGGGGCCACCCCTGGACAGGTGGTCCCAGGTTATGTAAGAAAGCAGGCTGGGTACAGGCCAGGGGAGTAAGCCAGTGAGCAGCATTCCTGCATGGCCTCTGCTCCACATCCCGCCTCCACGATCCTGCCTTGTGCTCCTGCCTTGGCTTCTCTCCATGATGGACTGTTAGCTCTAAGGTAGAAAAAAACCCTTTCTTGTCTCAAGTTGGTTTTTTGTCAGTGTTTTATCTCAGCAATAGAATCCAAACCAGAACAGCTCCTAAGACCTTACTGGAAGACTTCTTTTCAAGAAATACTGACAAAGTGCCCATTTATTTTTTTATTTTATTTTATTTTATTTATTTATGTGTATGAATGTACTGTTTGCAGGTAGGTCTGTGCACCCGTGTCGTGCAATGCCGCCACGGTCAGAAGAGGGTCTCGGATTCCCCTGGAACTGGAGTTCTCCTGGAACTGGAGTTACAGAAGGTTCTCAGCCACCATGTGGGTGCTGGGGATTGAACCCGGGTCCTCTGCAAGAGCAGTCGGCGCTCTTAACCGCTAGGCCATCTCTCCAGCCCCCAAAGTGTCCATTTAAGAGGGGAAAGGAGGAGACATTCTCAGATTTGGATCTCTCAGAAACACTTTGGCTTCTGATGAAATGTTGTTGGTATAATATTAAGAACCGGTTAGGACTGATCAAAGGAACCCAAATCAACTAGGGTTACTTCTCCTTCATGATGGTATTAGCATGCGCCCCAGGGCTGTCCCTGTCCAATCAGAATGGCTTGCTCCAGGCCTAGATTCAGGTAAGCAACTGGACAGTCTTGATTCTGAAAACATACACAAGTGCCAACTTCCTTTAATATTTAACATATTAGTTTTCTATATAACCACCTTCCCTGCCATGGTTTTATGAGATCACCCACAATCCCTAATTCTTACTCAAAGAAACAAGTTAAGAGACTTCAATGGAAGTTACTTGGGATAAGAAATTATAACACAGAAACTGTCTGCATGTGGAGAAGCTCTTGACAGGATGGCTCTGTTTAGAAGGAGACCAAAGACTGTCATGGAAAGATGTGTAAGACGCACGAAACCAGTCACTGTATACACAACAACAATCTGAGTCAAAGATTCATCTAGAAGCTCTGACTCCTAACACACCAACCAGAAACCACAAAGGTACCATGAGTGAAACCCAAAAGGACTCTAACGAGGCTGACTCACAGAGCTGACTGCACTGAAGGCAGTTCCATCACACACTACGTGACAACACGGTTAAGGGCCTGAGGCATCATTTCTGCCCAAAAATACTTTTAAAGAAAAGCACTTTCCTAAGCACTAAATCAGTTTCATAAGCAAAGCAACGAAGAGAGTGGCGTGTGTCTGTCTGCCTGCCCATGTCTGTGTGTGCACATGTGAAGCCAGAGGCTAACCTCAGGTGTCCTATCTCAGGAGCAGTCACCTTGTTTAATTGCGACAGGGTTCCTCACTGGAATCTGGAGCTTCCTGACTAGGCCAGGCTAGCTGGCCAGCCAAGCCCAGAGATTCTCCTGCCTTCACCTCCCCAGCCCTGGGAGAGCGACCGTGTGCCATCATGCCTGGCTTTCTCAGGGGCTAGAGATTGACCTCAATCCTCATGGTTCTATTGAAAGGATTTCACAGACTGGGCTATCTCCCTAGCCATGATAGACTTTTCAAAAAAAAAAAAAAATGTAAGTATCAGTATCTAAACCTTCATTAATTATTCTAGAACTCACCTTTTCTGTTGCTATTCCTAGGTAAGTGGTATATTTTCTGGCTTTATCTGACTGGTTTAAACATTACCTTTTACTTCACAGAATCACAGAGTTCTAGCTTTATAAAAATGAACAAAAGCCTGGGAACCAACTACATCTGTCCTGTCACAGAGGAAGGCGCCTAAACACCAGATCTGAGTGACTTGCTCAAAACCACACCATTAAAGACTAATCAATCAAGACTACCCGGCAATCTGGAGTACACAGACTAAGCAAATATACCTTACGTTCTCTGCTAATTTATATAGCAAAGCATTATAAATAGCCTAAGGTTTCTTTCTTTAAATAGCTGAATTCATACATTTAAATTTTTAAAAGTATTACAATCATTTAACGGGGTGGTTTAAATAGAGTGTTTTCATAAGGACCTTTCAAAGCTAAGCACATGTTGAGACTCACTGGACCACCCAAGTAAAAAACCCAGTTATTCCACTGAATGTTTATTTGGTTTGTTTCTAAATGTGTATTTAAGTGGCAGAGTCATAAAGGGAAGAATTGATGATAATCAATACCAGATCTGCAACCATAGAGTGCTTCACAGGACTACAGTATGTAGTGAAGTCAGCCAAAAAGCATCTAAAATGGGAGACTCTGGAGAGTCCTTTAAAAGCGAGTCCCCAGCCATCTGCTGGGTTCTGGAGCTAGAATTAGCCAAAGACCAAGACAAAATCAAATCCTTGGAAAGACATTCTCTAAAAAAGGGGGGAAGGGGATCTTAGAAGTACGGGCAGGTGGCAAATAAGATCTGATGTCAGAAAAGAATATGCTTTTTGCCCTTCTGATATCTTCAAAACTACATGTCACCACTCCAGATTCTAAAATAAAGTGCAGATAAACTTCAAAAGGTTCAGAAACAAAGGATGCATTTACGTACCTAAATGTGCAGATGTTTCACATTCATAAGGAATGTTTAACATCATAAACAGGGATTAGGTTTCCAGACTAGCCTATAGAAGTATTTTTTTTCAAATATCATATGTGCTTGAAGTAATTAATATCATAACGCATTTGAGAAAACAAGAAGAGCAGAGCTAAGGGCCTGGGGCCGTGAACAGGTTCGACCAGAGCCGGCTTCACTGACGAGGATAACTAGATCCTCTGCCTCTTATCCTCTTTAATATCAGTCTTCATGGAAAAGGGGGAAACTGAGGCAAAGAAGTGGAAATTCTACCTGCCCATACCTCTTATAAGCAATGAAGCTAAGTGATCAGCCAGTACTGAGACTGACGCAGCAGGACACAGGGACAGAGGCAGAAGACATAAAGAACAGCACAGCAAAGCCCAGAGTCCTCCAGCAGCACAGTCTGAGTAGTCCCCACAAAAGCTTTGGGAAACCAGACACAGAAGGGCAAAGGCAGTGCTTTGCTAGGCCTGTGTAAAGCTGAGAAATGTTTCCAGGAAACAGGATGTCATGTCACTGAGAACCGTCAGAGTACAAACGAGGGGCTACTCGGACCAGCAGAGCTGAAGTGAGAGGACCTGACGCACTTCACACAGAAAGAGAAGAGAAAGGCACTTGGGATGCCTAAATCCCACTCTCTTGGGACATTATGCTCTGTCTTCCAGACGAAAGCTGGCCCATCACCACAACTGAAAACTCCAAAAAGCACGGGGATTAAGTGGGGCCTGGAATACCAGCCTCAAATACTGGAAATCCCTTTAAGTAATCACATTATATAATTATAAGATTGCCATTTGGGGCTAGAGAGATGGTTCAGTCGTTAAGAGCACTAGCTGCTCTTGAGAAGACATAGGTTCAAATCCCAGGACCCACATGATAGCTAACAATCATCCGTAATTCCAGTTCCAGGGGATCTGACTGGATCTTCTGACTGCCACGTGCACTATATACATGTAAATGACACAGGTCATTTACATACATACAGGCAATACACTCATATATGAAAAATAAAAATAAATAAATGGCATTCAATCTCTGAGTAATAAAATACACCAAACCTTTCAATCAATAAAGTAACAGTGACTATGACTCATCTAGTATTGTTTTTGTTTTTTGCTGATTTGGGTTTGGTTCATTTTGTTTTGCTAGCTACTGTCTCAATGTCTAGCCCTGGCTGGCCTGGGCTAGCCAGTCTTGTAGACTAGTCTTGCAGTGTTCTCAGAAAGGAAGGAAATCCACTGAGTCAAAAGGACGCCCAGAGAGGCCCACCTAGTGTGCCCCCCACACACAGAGACACAGCCAGGCTTCAGGCCTTCACGTACCACCACTGGGCTCCAGCCATCCATTCCCCCTCACAGAAGGAAAAACTTCCAACAAGTTGGTGAAGAGGAGAACTGTGCAGAGGATGACAGCAAAACCAATCCTGGGTGGTGAGCATATCCCCCAGGCACCCAGTTCTCAGACCACAGGGGTGGTGATTTACCAGTGTGGTGGGAGCAGGCTCTGCAGTCAGACCTACATGATGAGTTAATTCAGCTGGAGCGCAGTCCACATCTGCGGGGGCATTCGGCAGTCCCGTGGCCCCCGCAGATCTCCAGATAGGGAGGGAAACGGGCATTCCAGGAAGGCACTGGGCTGAATCGCAAAAACCCCGATTCCTATATTCCTTCTGTCGGCTCATCCCCCAGAGAAGGGGCAAATCGCTCTCTCCCAGGGACTAAAGTTCCTCATCTATAAAATACAGAGCAGATGCTGTCTTCTAGCACAGAATTCTAACTGACATGGAAAGAGAAACTTATTGCTATTTCTATGGCCCCCTCGGGCTGCCACCAAGATGTTTTAGCGGGCACATCCTCGGGCTTCTAAGAAGACTTGTTACATAAGGTGGTATTAGCCATACGAAGACGCAAGTGGCACTACTTTTACAAGCACTCCAAAACACCATCTTTAAAAGGAAAAATACAGGGAAAACATCTCAATTTATATTTTAAATAAAAAAGCCGGGCATACTACAAGGGACCTGCATAGGCCTGGGCCTGACCACAGCCAATCATGGTCAAGGAGGTACTCATGGGTCCCGGGCTTGCTCTCTGGAGACTGATGGATTCTGGGTAGGGACTGTCATTGCCTTCTGCTGTGAACCAAATGGTGAGACCATCAAAATCCAATGGACAGTTCCTAAACCCGTGGTCATGTCCACAGGCAGTCCTAGTTCAAAACAGAGGTCACAAAACAAAACAAAAAGACCTGAATGTGATGAGGGGACCTGTAGGGAAGGGGCTTAGTGGGTGGGAGGGAGGTGGGGGTGGAAGTAGATAGAAGACACTATGTACATATATGGAATAGATTTAACCAAGTTTTTATGTTTTAAAAAAGGGTTAGGTACAATAGCTCATGCCTACAGTCTGTAATCCCAGCAATACTGAGGATTATTCTGGGTTTCTGACCAGCCTGGGAAATATAGCTAGAGCGTGGAGGGGCCCTCACACACAAGTGGGGGGGGGGCGCAACACAGCACTGAGGCTGGATAGAGCTCAGTGGTAGAGCACTTATCTACCATGTTTAGATCCTGGATTGGCTTCCCAATACTAGTATCCTCCATCCCCACCCCCCAAATCACAATTATTTAGCTGGACATGGTGGCTTCCACGTGTTATCCCAGAACTCAGGCGGCTGGATCAGGGAGGCTGCTGTGAGTTCCAGGCCAATATGGGCTATATGGTGAGGTCCAGGCCAGGCTATGTTACCAGGAGAGACTAGAGGGAGGGTGGGAGGGAGGGAGAGGTGGGGAGGGGAATTTGTACACCTACATACTTAGAAGCGTAGCACTTGAAAGGGTAAACTAGGAAGATCCAGGTTTCCAGGCAAGTCTCTCCTACATAGCAAGTTTGAAACTAGCCTCAGCTATAGGAGAACCTGCCTCAAAAATAAACCTCACATCAAATCCTCCCACCTACCCACCCCAAGCAGCAGCCAAGCCTCACCCTGTAGCAGGAAGAGAGCTATGTAAACACATAGGATGCTGAACGTGCGATGACCTTGGGTCGAGGCTGAATTTCTCCTCAGACTGCACCCTGACAGAGGACTCCCACAAGATAACTTCATTTCAGCTGGCAAGCAGCTTGGTCAAGTGACAGCACCCAGTTCTGCTGGGGCATCGGAATTTGCATGTGTGCTCTGCTCAAGCCTCTCTCCCGCTGCAGGGCAAGGAATAAGTTCATCTCTATATTAAGGACGGCATTTAACAAGGTGACTCAATACCTGTTAAGCAATAAAAACATCAGTCTGCACAGAGCCTGAGGTGTGGCCCGCTGCCTCATTCCAAGTCTTCCATGGAGTCCTTTAATCTCTGGAGTAGGTGGAAAATGTCCTAGGATGCCCTCCCTCCACCTTCTGCACCCTTCTTTTTCTTTATCTCACTCTGCCCATACCTAGATTTGAACTTCCCACTCAGGATGAAGCACAGATAAAGACAGCTCTTCTTTCTTGTACCCTAGAGCTGGCTGTGTGTGGTCCTGTGCTCAGCGTGCGTTCCCACCAACCACTGGATGTGGGGCCATCAGACAGTCTAGAGAAAGAGCAAGCCACTGCAAATTCTTCTCTGTTCAAGTCCTAAATCGGTACAATCTGATTTAAATTGAACCGGTCTTTTCAACGCCAAAGGAAGTGCACATTTGGCCAAGATGACAGCACTGGCCTGGTAAACTGGACACGAAGATCTTACACTCCTTGAAGAAGGTACCTGGACTTTATCAAAACTCAGAAAACACACTTGATGGGAGATTGAGTTCACTCTGGAGAACCACTTGGTCCTGCAAAGCACTGTTACAGCAACAGCCTTGACGCTTCCTCAAGCCTCACTTTCTAAACCCTTCTCCCTTCTCGTTCACCAACCTATCATCCTCTTTCAGCTCCAAACACTAACTGCCCCAAAGCTACATTTTTCTCCACGAAAGCCATTCCCAACAGCATCCCCAAGGACTGCTCTGCCCCGAAACTTAAAAGCATCTGGGAAATTTCAAGCCTCTGAGACTTAACGAGTTTGTATAGCATGCGTCAATTGTCAATTCTCTTTCACTCAAACCATAATCCCCTTTTAAAAGTCTCGACAGAGACAGAAAAAAGGATTCCATGCACAATAAAAACCTAAGGTACTGGAACATGAAATCCTGTATCCACTTCCCAATCCATTGATGGACTCTCTGGAAAACATTCAGAGAGATGTTTTGTTTCCCTTTATCCCTTTATGAAGTAGTTTTTTATAAAGCTGTATTGACTTGGTATTGCACTGTACTTAGTTAGAGTCCTCCTTAAGCAAATAAGAGGTAGGGGTCCTCCTTCAGCTTGGGAGTTAAGTACACATCTTGGTATTATTTATCTATCTTTTGTGTGTGTCAGGAGCTACCTTACGTACTGTTGATAGCAGAAACCCCATTCTTAGAGTGAACATATTTCTGTTTGTGTAAAAAGAGGTCACAAGATTATCAGAAATAATTCACTTAAGTGAAACCCCAGAAGCTTGGGGCATCTTTTCATCTTGCATATAACTTAAGTTGCACACAATGTGAGAGGAATAATGAAATGTGCAGATGGCAGTCACTCCCAGCACCTCCGGATTGATGGGGACGGATACTTAACATCATCATGGCATAGAGAAGAGACTGCAAAATACACCCTTTGAGCGCTACCATCTCAGTGGGTAGTTGGTAGGCTTGTCTTGACCTCACTCTCATTAGAACGACCCAATTGCTATTTTTAAACCCCTTTCCCATCTTTAATGACACCATGGGTACATCCCATAATGTGGGGGTTCATTTTTAGCAATTATACTCTGGGTCAATTTAAATTTCATTCTCTCAGATTCAACACTGGTTTTGTTCGAACCCCGACCAGCCGGAGCTGCTGCTGACTTAAGTGAGGAGGGCCAAGCTCTCATTCACCTTGTTCGCCAATATCCTCCCCCACAACCTGTCAGGACAGCTCCTCTGGCTAAGTCTCCTGGTCTTCAGATTCTCTGGATGGCCCTACAGGACTGGCTGCATGCACGGCTTCCCTCATGGACTTAGCTGGACCTCACCTCATGCTCTTCCACCAATCCCAAAGCCAGCCTCTGGGGACAGCATGACTGAGGACCCACCATCACGTGGAGCATCACTAAACCCTGGGAAAACTCACTGCCCTTGCCAAACTACACAGAGGGAATCAAAGCTGGTCCACTGGAAGTCCCTCCTCCCGCCCTTCCTCTCTGCAGTCCCCTGCCTTCTAACCTAGAGGCAGGTTGGCAAGGGAGCCTGGCAGAGCAGGAGGTCTGTGCTACAGCACTCTCCTCTCAGGCAGATTTCAGCTGGGCCTGTGTGCAAAAGGTCTCCACAGCTGGGCTCGTGACTGTCGGCATTCCCTCACAGAAGCGGATCAGGGGGTCGAACCAGCTGAATTACGATTCTGCCCTAACTGCACCTGGCCTTGGGGTCTTGTCTAGGGGACAGGCTAAGAGTGATAAGCTGGAGTAGACTCACAGGTGAGGGTTCCATCTGTGTGGCCATAGGGAAGCCATCACCATACTGGGGAGAGAACGCCTAGTATGGCTGTTTAGGGGTCGCCCTAAACTATTAGGGGTCGCCCTAAACTCTTAGGGGTCGCCCTAAACTCTTAGGGGTCCCCTAAACTCTTAGGGGTCCCCTAAACTCTTAGGGGTCGCCCTAAACTCTTAGGGGTCACCCTAAACTCTTGTCAGTAATCCCTTGTCCGTGCTCCGTGACAAGCTGGATAAACACATTCCTTCCCCAGGGGGAACTTCAGTGGAATCCGCCGTTGGTCTGACACTGGAACAGAAGGAGAGGAGGAAGCATTGCCTAGACTTCTCCTGCCCCCAGGGAGAGAATTCTCCAGACCATGGCTTGGCTTCTCACTAGCGCCCCATCCCTGTGAGTGCATCTTGAAATTTCCCCTTTACTTGCCGTATGAAACTGAGTGAGGACCCTTTCTCCTGTCCTGCCCGTCCCCACCATCCTGTACAGAGAGAAAAGCCTGGGGTGGGTCCAGCAGAGGCCGCTCGTGGAGATGGACCAGCTTTGCTTTGTCTTTGTGAGTTCCTCGGGGAGGAAGCTACACCCAATCAATGCCTATGGCGACTCTCAGCGGCCGGGGTGCTTCCAGTGCCTCCCTTTTGATCTGGAGCCCTGAGCACGTGTTATGAGACAGCAGAAAAAGCTCAAGTCATCACCCACTCAATGGTACAGACTCAGCAGCCTACCCAGATATGGAGACATCCTATAAGGCTGTAAGCTCATACAGGTACCAAAGCCATTCTCAAGGTCCTGCAGTATACAGCACGCCCCTTAATCCAGCTGTCAGCCTACTTTCAGCCGCTAGTTTGCATCCTTACTTAGTGATGGTCCAATTTGCCTCACGAAATATGAATATATATTTGCCTTCTTTTTAAAATTGCAATTTGGGGTCTGATAATATAGCTCAGTTGATAAGGAACCTGGATGGCCTGTTCAAAATCATAAGTTTGATCCCCCCGAAACTAGGAAAAAATGCATTTTGTTGATTTCTATATGTTGTGGTTGGAATGCTACAAATTTTGATGATAGTCACTTTATAAAGTTTATTATTATTATATTATTTAGGAAAATTATTTGGGGGCAGGGGCAAGGGCTCAGTCAGTAAAAGTACCTACTCCACAAACATGAAGGTCTAAGCTCTGATGTCCAGTACCCACATAGAAAGCCTGTCAGTGGTGAGTGCCTGTAATCTGAGCACAGCAGGGCAGAGACACGAAGATGCTTGGTACTTGCTGGCCAGTCTAACCAAAGGAGCGAGCTCTGGCTTCAGTGAAAGAGCTTGTCTCAAAAAATTAATGGGAGAGCAATAGAGAAAGACAGCAGACATCAACATGTATTTTGAACTGTAAAATTCAAAGCAACCTTAATGAAACAAACCTCTAGCTTGAAATAATTTTAAAATGACCACACCCAACCTATTTCAACTATATTAATCATTTTAAATCTATCCAAAGTAATTTTGCCAAAATCTGTTTCAAAATACATTAAAATAGGGCAGTGGCTGGGCATGGTGGAACACACCTTTAATCCTAGCACTTGGGAGGCAGAAGCAGGCAGATATCTGTGAGATCAAGGCCAGCCTGGTCTAATAGTAAGTTTGAGGTCAGGTGGGGCTGCAGGAAAACCCTGTCTCAAAACTACAACAACAAAACAGCAGTCCTGTGTTTGCTCACTTCTGAGTCTTCCAAATCCTTACCTTACTTTGCCTTTCATCTCACCTGGTAAGACAAGTCTTTTTTTGTTGGTGGTAGTGTTGGTCTTTTTGAGACAGGGTCTCCCTGTAGCTCTGGCTGTCCTAGAACTCTCAGAGATCCACCTGCCTCTGCCTCCCAAGTGCTAGGATTAAAGGTGTGTGTCTTGTAAGACAAGTCTTTTTTATCTCCCCTTTAAACTTGCAAGCTTTCACATAAATTTATTTTTATTTTTTTAACAAATCTAGACCCGTGTTCCCGCCCATTCCCCCACCCCGCCAGAGCTCATGCATTCTGCCAAACATGCTTTTCATCTCTTTCTCAGTCTTTCTCAATATTCTCCATGTGGAAGTTGACTGTTTTGAGCAGGAGTTCACTGTTTCAGTCAGTTCTTTGATGCAGTCCTTTCTGTTGTTGTTGTTTCCAATATGCATTATGCCCAACTGCTTTGGACAAAAGCTCAGGGGGCTCTACACAAGAAATACTTACAACTAGGTAATTGGCACTAGCATCCACAGATGAGGGATACCATTCGTCGTTTGTTTTTCTGGGACTGTGTTACTTCACTCAGCATCATGTCCTCTAGCTCCAGCCATTTTCCTGCAAAGCTCATGATGTCGTCTTTCTTTACTGCTGCATAGAACTCCATTGTACAGATGTACCACATTTTCTCTATCCACTCGTCAGTTGAGGGGCATTTAGGTTGGTTCCAGCTCCTTGCTATTGTGAAGAGGGCTGCAATAAACATGGCCTTGCATGTATCTCTGTGGTGGCATGAGTCTTGAGGGTACATGCCCAGGAGTGGTATGGCTGGGTCAGGTGGCAAGTTCATTCCAAGTCTTCCAAGGGTTCTCCACACTGCTTTCCATAGTGGCTGTACGAGTTTACATTCCCACCAGCAGTGGTTGAGTGTTCCCCTTTCCCCACAACCTCTCCAGCACTTGGTATCATTTGTTTTCTTGATCCTAGCCAGTCTTATTGGAGTAAGATGATATCTTAAAGTGGTTTTCATTTGCATAAAGTTGCAAGCTTTCACATGCCAGGGAACTGAAAGGTATCATGGGCATCCAATTAGATTAGCTGCACATGACAAGAGAAGAACTTCTATCTCAGTAGCAGAAGAAAGAAGAATGCACTTAATTATTTGAGAGAAAGCTAAAGAAATGTCCAGTGCTCCTCTGTGGATGCACAGACTCCCGAACAAGCCCCTAGTTTCCATTAGTTACAAATAAGATTCCAAGAACCGCTCCTTTATTTTCCAGGATTCTAAAGGCTTGGTAGTCTTAGATATACCCAACAATAGTTTCTTCAAATCACTATACCAAATAATCTTAGAAGATAATAATGGAATTGTACAGCCCACGGTAATCTTTTTTCTTTCTTTCTTTCTTTCTTTTTTCTTTTCTTTTCTTTTTCTTTTCTTTTCTTTCTTTCTTTTCTTTTTCTTTCCTCCTTCCTTCCTTCCTTCTGTCTTTCTCTCTTTTTTTGTTGTTAAGACAGAGTTTCACTACATAGCCCTGGCTGACCTGGAACTATGTAGACCAGGCTAGCCTCAAACTCACAGAGATCTGCCTGCCTCTGTCTCCTAAATTCTGGGATTAAAAATGTGAACCACCTTGGGGCTGGAGAGATGGCCTAGCAGTTAAGAGCACCCACTGCTCTTGCAGAAGACCCGGATTTGAGCCCCAGCACCCACATGGTGGCTGAGAACTCCATGGTCTTTAACTCCTGTTCCAGGGGAATCCAACACCTTCTTCTGACCTCTGCGGCATTGCACGACACAGGTGCACAGACCTACATGCAGACAGTACATTCATACAAATAAATAAATAAATAAATAAATAAATAAATAAATAAATAAAAATACCAAATATGAAACAGAAGAATGCCTTGCTTAAAAAAAAAAAAATAGTGAGCCACCAGGCCCGATAAGTTTTTATAGAACAATATACCAGCACACTTTACATCATCACTGTTTTTAGAAATGTTGAAAATAACTTTAAGAGACTGAGTAATTTACTGCAAGTTCTACAGCTAAGAAGAGCCAAGAGGCTCAATCCAGAACTTTCCACCTTTAACCCCATGTGACTTCCACTCCGATGGACTAAGTCTCCTGCGGCACTCAGCGGCACAGGGCAGACAGTTACTCGTTTTTCAACTTGCAAAGCTCTAATGTGTACCTATCTCCTTTGATTCCCCCAGTGGCCCCAGAGGGAAGATAAGATGTTCTATCTGCATTAAAGATGAGGAAATTGAAGCTTAAAATAGCTTAGTGGTCTAAGGCTTTCCAACTAGAAAGCAGTAGGCACCTGAAGCCAGCCTTCTGACTGTGACTCCATCTCCAGTTGACGCTCTCCTCTACTGTGCAGCAGTTTCCACCTCTGCTTTAGTGGAAAACAACTGGAGGGAAGATGAGTGACTCGGAGCCTTGACTCCCAAGTGTTTATAAAGCTGAGAATTCAAAGGCAAGTAACAGCCTTTCCCTCTTTGCCCACAGGCAGCAAGAAAAACAGGGAGGGAAGGGGGCCAAGAAAAGCGGCCCGTCATTCCAGCCCAGAATCAAGGCACAGGCAGAACACCAGAGCGCTGGCTCCAGGAAGCTAGCACATCTCTGAAGGAAAACAAAGAGGTCCAAATGTCCTCGTGAGCAGCAGACACCGGAAGCCTATAATCTAAATGCCTGTTTCCCCCAACATGCATGTGTAGGTGATGGGGGTGGTTCATTAGTGGGCCACTCTGGGAGGTGATCAGGCAAGGAAGGATCCACACTGGTGAATGGGACTTGTGGCCTTGTGATTAAGCTGTGGATGTCTGCTTCCATCTATATCTCTTCTATCATGTGAAAATCCAGGATCCACTTCCTTGTGAGCCCTCTACTTCCGCCATATGACGTCAGAGCAACAAGACGCCATTTTGGTGGTAAGACTAAATACTGCTTCTTCTGATACTTTGATGGTGGGCTTCTCCGCTCTAATGGTAAGGAATGGCTGTGGTTTAGAAGTTGTGTCATCTGAAATACTTTTTTGAAAGCATCAAGAAAAGACAGAGACAGATGAAGAGGACAGGGTGCAGGAGAATTTCTCAGAAGCCTCTTAACATTGTAAGGAAGTCCCTTTACATGGCCCCAGGATGGGGACTGGCGGTGTGGAGGTCCTGATATCTCCGTCAGTCAGACACTAAAGGGCTCTGTAAGAGACAGAGGGTTGGAACTTGCTGTGACATAGTGACACATTACTGCTGTGACAGCCTTGACCTCAAAGTGCTCCCCCAACCACTGCTGGTAACCAGCCTCCACGTTTTATTTTATAAATTAGTATTATTTTAAGCATATGAATGTATTGCCTGCATGTATGTAAGTGCATTCATGTCCTGCAATGCCCACAGAAGTCAAAAGAGGGTGTCGGATCCCCTGGGCCTAGAGTTAGGGATACTTTTTAGCTACCATGTGGGTATTGGGAATTGAACCCAGGTCTTCTACAAGAGCAGCCAGTGCTCGGAACTGCTGAGCCACTGCTACAGCCTTGGGCCTTCACATTTTTTTTTTAATTTTCTTTTATTTTTGTATGTGTATAAATGTACTGTCTGCATGTAGGTTTGTGCACCCATGTCGTGCAATGCCGCGGAGGTCAGAAGAGGGTCTCGGACTCCCCTGGAACTGGAGTTCTCCTAGAATTGGAGTTACAGACGGTTCTTAGCCGCCATGTGGGTGCTGGGGATTGAACCCGGGTCCTCTGCAAGAGCAGTCGGTGCTCTTAACCGCTAGGCTATCTCTCCAGCCCAGGCCTTCACATTTTAAATGCATTCTTTCCTTGATAAAGAGGAGTAAAAGTACACGATGATCTGCTCACTCATTATCTTACTTATGGCTTAAGAGTTTAAAACAACAGCCGCGCAAATGAAGAACAGCCCAGCAACCTACTGAGATGGTACCCAAGTAAAAACATCTAGAATATGCTCCGCCGTCTATCTTTTTGGAGAGCATGTTTGAGTGTGGCTTAAGGGGAGGGAAGGGGAGGAAACACCATGTACCTGGATGGCCTGTGAGACTCATTACTACTGGTACTGTTTTTATTGCCAGCCTATATTGGTCAGTTTTCCATGACTATAACAAACAGCTAATGTGCATCAACATGTAAAGAGGAAAGGCTTTTATTTGGGCTCACACTTTTAGAGGTTCCAATCTTTTGGTATTTGACATTTTAGTCCATTACCTTGGGCCTGTGGCAGCACAGTGAATCACAGTGGGCACGCATGGTAAAGGAAAACCCTTTTATACTATGGCAGCTGGGAAGGGAAAAAGTACAAGAGGCGACCAAAGTCCATCACACCCTTCAAGGGCTTACCCCACTGAACTAAGACCTATTAGCAATGCCCACTTCTTCCCGATAATACACTCGGGAACGAGCCTTTAACATAGGCCTTTGGGAGACATTACAGATCCAATTTACAACATATCCACAAGAAAAAAAAAAGTTAGCACAATGATTGGGGGGTAGGCATTGTTTGCTTTTGTGGTGCCAGAGATCAACTCCAGGGCCTTCAGCTTGCTAGATAAGTACTCTATCATAGACCTACACTCAAAGCCACTAAAACAATATTTTGTATTTTACAAAGCAACCTGGGGGGAAAAGATAACTTTCTTTAAACACAAGGTCTTACTAGGTAGAACAGTCTGGACTTGAACTCACAGAGATCGACCCGCCTCTGCCTCCTGCGTGCTAAGATTAAGAGTGTGCACCACATCCAACTCTAAGGTAATACCCAGGAAGTGCCAGGCTCCATGTCACCAAGAGGCCGTTGTTATTATTATACCCACTCCCACATAAGGAAACTCCACCTCCAGAAAACAGAATAATTTGCCAGGTGCTGGGGAAATGAGTATTAAAACCGAAGGTCTCCACCGGAATACCAGTTCAGCTAAACCAATGAACCTGTCAGGAAGGAAGTACTCACACTGTGGCACCTCTAAGGGCCAGAACCTTTTAAGTGGACACTGGTTTAGTGTCCGTAATTTCGATAGGAACATGAATAAAGAGGAAATTTTACATGTACAGTTAAAGTTATACTTTTGACAAAATATTGAAGGAACTAAATAAAACCAACTTAGAGGTAAGTTTAAGGGGCAGATGAACAACTGTCTTCAATCACATGGTCTGTCTCAGTTTCTTTCCTGTTGCTGTGATAAACTACCCTAACAAAACAACTCAGGGAGGACAGGGTTTGTTTCAGCTCACAGTTCAAGGCACACACCATCATTTTGGGGGACTGTCAAAGGCAGGGGCTGACGGAAGCTGGTCACATCCACAGTCAGGAACAGAAAACACTGAACAAACATGCTGGCCTTCAGCTCACTTCCTCCATCTTTCCTCAATTACAATTACATCATCGCTGGGCATGGTGGCACACGCCTTTAATCCCAGCACTCGGGAGGCAGAGGTAGGCGGATCTCTGTCGGTTCAAGGCCAGCCTGGTCTACAGAGCGAGCTCCAGGACAGCTGGTACTAAAATGGAGATCCCGTCTCAAAAATACCAAAAAAAGGATAAAACAATTACATCATCAAGATAATCCCCCACATACAGACCCACCCTCCCAAGCTAGTCTAGATTCCTCAAGCCGATGACAGTAACAATCTCAAGAGTTATGTAACTACCAGCTCAGACCAATCATGGAGAACAGTAAGATGTTGTCTATCACAAGCTTGGAAAGGCTTGACTGTGGGATTGATTTGTTTGGGAGTGGAGTATTTGAGACAGGGTCACATGTAGCCCAGGCTGGCCTCAAACTCACTATGTAAGAATGACTTAAACTATTGATCCTCCAAAGGCAGGAATTACAGATGTGTACTACCACACCAGCAAGAGCTATTGATGGCTTTACAACTGCAACTTGGTAATGTGGCGGGGTAAGCAGAATAAGACTGCCTGCATCTACCCCCCGTGGCTCTGAACTCTGTGGTCTCACAATGTCTGAGAAGCTCCACTTGTCCAGCAGCAGCTTCCTTGTCTGCCCTGTGAACTGTCCTGTCACTTTCACATGAACTGGGTACCCTCTTCCAGTATTGCTTAAAACCCATGTGGGATGTTAGAGGAACTTTGGATTCCTTCTAGCTCTCATGACAGTGGGCCAATCACTGAAACCATTGTGTGTACGCTGCTGACACATGATAGAACATTTTCACCTGGAAACTCAGAAAACACACTTGGGAATTGCATCAGTGGTATGCAGTATAATGCCCTTCTTGAGGGACCTGAAAACCTTTCTCATCAGATGGTTCTCTGTCACATTAATATCAGGAAAATGTAGGAAGAATAGAATATAGTCTTCAAGTGTCCACTGTGATAGCATTTTATGAAGTAAGATTTTTCAATTCATTTAATATACATCCCACAGGGAGTACACTGCCTTATTGACTCTCTTATGCTAATGTCTCTCTAAAGTCATGTTTGTCTTCCACACAGGCTAAGGTCACAACACACCTCTGATTCTTGCACAGATTCTGTGCATTCACAAAGCCAAAGTCAGTTGGAATCATTATATTGGGAAAGAAAAGGCAAAGTTTCTGCCCTAACCACTAGCTTCATTCCATAGGCTGAGATCCCCAGGTTGCATAGAAAGGAACAAGCTAGAAAAAAAAAAAATGCATTCTTCACTCTTTATCTACTTCCTGACTGAGATGCCTGGGACGAGCTGTCCTCTTCCTCATACTGCCGTGACCCCCCCACGTGATGGATAGTGTCCTCTTGAACTGAGAGCCTAAATAAACCCTCTTCCCTCAAGTTGTTTTCATCACATACTTTGTCACCATGAGGAGAGTAACTAATGCAGTGTCCAAGAGGGAGGGACAGAATTGCACTGTTACAAGCAAATGATCAGACATCCTGCAGCGTGAAACACATAAGGTGCCAAGACAAAAGCACTTTTACTAATCCGAGTTCCATTCATTTTCACAAAGTATGGGCCTGAGGACTAAGGATACTACGTACTCTGGGACCCCAGGAAAGAAGAATAAGGAAGTAGGATTCTTGGATGGAAATTCCGACTGCTGCTAGCACACAAAGTTCCGCAGCATGTCCGAGAGGGTCTTTCCAGAGAGACTTCTCTTGTGGCTCTCTGCATCGTGACTTCAGATGAAACCCTGCCACACGCTTCCCCACCACTGCCGGATTGTATCTTCAAGCCTGTGTCAAAGTAACCCTTCCCAATGTTGGGCTCATCAGGTATTCTGTCAACAGAACAAGAAAAGTAGCTAATACAATTAGGCTCCACATTAACAGAAAGAGAAAAAAGGAGGAAAGTTAAGGGTGAGCTATAAATGCTCAATAAAATTAATAGACAATGACTGGATCATTTTACTAGAATTAACCTCCTATGAAATGACTGCCAAACTACGAATCCAAAAAAGGAGTCTGTTGCAAGCCCCCAAGGCTGGGGCACTGGGGTTGGTCTGCCAGGATGGAGGGCCAGTATGATTACAGGCCATCAGGGGGACATTCACGGGACACAAGATTCAGAAATGCTGCAGTCTTTTGAAGCTTGAGGTCTGAGTCCCTGGCCTAGTGGCAGAAAGTATGTCACTTGTACTGACGGTCGAGAATGGGCAAGGGGAAGAGATGAGGCCAGGATTCCCAGAGCACCCTGTGCTTCTGTACACTCTTGGGCCTCTGCCTGTGTGGGAGCCTCGATCCCTCTCCCCCCCATCACCCCCCCCCACTATTGTTTTAAAAAGTGACAGAAGGAACAATAGCTAGCTCCACCGAAGTCATTTTCACAAGACAAACATCAAGTGAGGGCAGGCAGGACCAGGGCGAAATTAAAATCGACGAAGAAAAAGCCATCACACTATAATATACCAAGGAGAATGGGGGTGTGGAAAGAGGGGGTACCCTGGGGGAGAAGGGCTCCATCGCTGTCTGTGGTAATAGAGACAGTGCCACTCTAGCTATTTTATGGTGTATCATACAGCGGCCAAGAGAGAAACCCAGTTTTTGCATGGCTGCTGGGCTCGGAAACCCAGGTTCTCCTGCTTGCATAGGGAGCACCCTACCGACTTGGTCATCTCCCTGACACCCACGTGGGTGATGTTGTTTTCTGTGCTGGAACTCAGCCTCTCTAAGAGCTCCCTGGAGGCTCTGTGCCTGCAGGAAGGCAGCCAAGGTAAGTACTCCCTTCTTCCTTTCCTTATGGTTGGCAGAGGTTTCCCACCGTCCTCCTGGTGATTGAGCTGCCGGGCTGCCCCTCCTCAAGCACTCGAGGTCCAATTTATGAAAATCAGCACCGAGCCGACAGCAGGGATAGCAGCTCCAGGTGTGGGGAAGGAGCACGCTCCGTAATTAGCATTTTCCCTTTGAAATACCATATCTCTGAAATATGATAACCCAAGTGCCCTTAATTTTCTGCAGATTCTTATTTTGCAATGTGAACAAGATCCTTCAACGCAGGGAAGAATCATCTCATAGGAAAAAGACTAGCAACTGAGAGGACACCGTGCAGCCACTTGTGTTAAAATCCAAGTACTCAGACACAGACATGGATATAAATATGACTCTCAAATTGGCAGTCTAGGCTCAGGCAAAGTGGGGCCACAAGGCCAGGGTGGGTTCCTCAAACCAACCGTGAGAAAGCACACTGAGAGTCACTGCTGGTGAGCAGGTCTTTACACAGAGTACCACTTCCAGACAGAACCACTTTGGATCTCGAAAGGGAAGCAAGTGGGTGTTATAGGTCGGTGTTGCCCGCTTATTCCCTCGAGATGAGAGACTCTAGAGCTCACCATTTTCAGCCTGTGCTGGTGACCAACAAGCTGCAGGGTATGCCCTGTTCTCCACCATCACTTTTTCAATGGAATAAGACATGTTGACGTAACTTTATGGTGCAAACTTCAGATTAATGCTACACCACAACAGGGGGATGCTAGAGTGGTCTTAAAATGAACTGGGAAATTTCTCAAGGATTTTTAACTATCGAAAAAATTCATGCGACAGATTCTCATCCTACATCTAGTGTGCCAGGGACAGTAAGTGAAAGCAAGGACTGTGTTCTAGAAGGCTGTTGAAGAACAGAGCTGACCCTGTGATGAGATGCTAACTAGTCCTCTCTTCTGCTTCACAGATGATGCTCAGGGAAGTGGGAGATCTGCCCTTGCTAGGAAGGAGCAGAACAAAAAGATGTGCTCGAACTTCCCCTCTCTAACTCTCTGTTCTTTTCATCGTGTGGTACTTCCTATGGATGAGTGCCCTGTTTTAGTTCCATTAGTACATAAGGAACCCAGTTTCACTTGGGCAATCTCCATACCACAGATAGATCTACTGTGGCGTATAAAATAAGCACAAGAATCTCATCCATCAGTCACCACTACCACCCCAGGGATCAAGGAGTAGATCTTAGGAGGCTGATTCAAATTCTGCCTTCTACATGATGTCATAAAGGCAAATTTTTATTCTCCAACGATAATTATAATCAATAATAATGTATACATTAGGACTGGTAAAGTAACTGGACACAATTTAGAAAGAGCCTTCACAGAAACAAGTATACTCTTTGTCTTGAAAGAAAGACTTTGCACTTCAGTCACCGGAGCAATAGGACTTAAACATGGAAACAAACAAAACACAGCAATCTGAAGATGAGGCTGAAGCCAGAGACAGGGCCAAGGGCAGACGGCTCCCAGGAGGAGCTTGTCCGTCCGTGGTATCAGACCCACACAGGAGCATGCCTGGTCACGAACGGCATCAACACACCCACCCTGCTTTTGTTTCCTTAGGGGAAGAGCCACACTGGTCAACTCCAAGGACACGCACTGCGCCCTACACATACTTAGCACTCAATAAACATTTGTTCTCCTGGAGTTGACTTCAGAGGGGAATGGTGAGCTGGGTTACAGTTCTGCTGAGTCAGCTGTCCTCCTTAGCAATAACCACAGAGCATGGAAAGAGGATTCAGGACATGCTGTGAAAGACAGCCCTGCCACTCCGCCTTCTACTGCACCCTGGTGAAGCACCCCAGCAAGATCAAATGATGGAGGTTTTCAGAGCGCAGAACCCAGGGGCAGAAGAGTAGGAAGACGACAGCAAAAACACCACAGAAGCCAACGAGCACCAGTGCTGTCATGGAGAGCGGTGATGGTCCACACTGACTGCCAACTGGACAGGATCTGGATCCCCTAGGAGACACAGCTCTGGCCATGTCTGGGAGGGAGTTACCAGATGAGGTTAACTGAGGTAGCAACACCATCTTAAACATGGTTGGAGTTCCGGACGGAATAAAAAAAAGAGAAAGCCGCTGAACACCGCTTTCCTCGCTCTGCTTCCTGGCCGTGGATGCCACGTGACCAGCTGCTGCACACCCGGTCTCCTGTCTTCTTCACCATGATGGGCTACACCTTCAAACTGTGGGCGGAAATAAGCCCTTCCTCCCTTGAGTTGCTTTTATTGGGTATTTTGTCACAATGAGATAAGTAATGCAGTAGTTGAGAACTACTAGCAATGAAGAGCAAGTCATCACTGGCTGTCAGGGGTCTTTAAGCCAGGGATCTGGCAGAGTTCCTCAGAAGTGCAGAAGTCCAGGCCACACCCCAATCCACTAAACCAGAGTGTGCCTATTAACAACCCCTCCACCTCCTCTGAACCTTAAGCAGCTCTGCTCCAGTCCACCCTCTCTGGTTTTGAACACAGACCGATTCTCATGTGTTCCAGGGATTCCAATTTCAAAGAAAAGAAATGTAATAGCAACTTCACCACATGTTAGTGAGCCAAATTAGAAAATGTCCACACAGGAGACACACAAACAACACACATTAAGAAATTTAATTGGCCTTGGTTTGGAGATTTGTTTGCTTTACTGACATTAAGGTCAATCATCTTATTTATGATAATGATGTATACAATTTTCATTTAAATTATGAGACAACAGGATACATATTTATAATTTGTATTGCATATATAATATTGCAAATTAGTTAAAATAATGTGCTTGATACAATAACATGAGTTTTTTTTTTAAGATTTATTTATTTCTGTGTGTTTCTGTGTCTGAGCCTGTGTGTATATATGTGCAAGAACCCACAGAGGCTAGAAAGAGCACTGGATTCCTTGGAACTTGGAGTTCATTCAGGTGTTAAGGGTCTAAGTTGCAGCCCTCTGACAAAGCAGTAAACACTCTTAACTGCTGAACCCTCTCTCTAGCCCCCAACTTGTGCGTTTTAAAAACTGGTACTGAGAGTGCACCCTTTAAGGTCAAGCACAGTGGGCACACCTGTAACCTCAACACTGGGGACAGACCAGGAACTCAAAGCTAGCCTCCACTACATAGGGAGTTCTAGGCCATCCTGGGCTACATGTGACCATGTCTCAAAACATAAATTGATTTGAAAAAATAGTATTCCTTTTTATATTTTAATTATGCAAAAATGTACATGAAGGTTACCATCCTAAACCATCCTTAGTGCACATGTCAGTGGTACTAAGCTCCCTCCCACCATCTCAGTACCATGCCACCCATAGCCACAGAACGCTCCATCTTACAAAATGCACAGGACCCATTCAACACTAATGCTTCCTTCTTCCCTGACTCCCAGACAACTTCCGATCTGTTTCCAGGGTCCATGAGTTTGCCTACTCTAACACTGGAGTCATATAGTCTCTGTCCTTTTGTGTCTGGCTTCTGTCACAGGGCACCATGTCCTTAAGGTTCGGCTATGTTGTGATCAGATTTCCATCCTTATTAAAGCTAATTAATATTCCATTGTACATACTATAATTCACTAACTGATTCATCTCCCCATAGAACTTAAGCAGCTTTTACCTCTTAGACTGGTTCTCAAACTTATTTATTTTGTGACCAGGGTCCCTTGAAGCCCGGGCTTGCCTGAGACTCACAGTGTAGTCAAGGACGACCTTGAGCTTCTGATCTTCCAGGTTCTACCTCCAGAGTACTAAGCTTGCAGGGGTGTGCCAGGATACCTGGTTCCTGTGGTGCTAGGGGTTGAATCCAGGGCTTTATACATGCTAGATGACCACTCTACCAACTGAGGCATCCTCAGCCTCCCCAAAATCTCCCACCTCCCATGCAACCTTTACCAAGATGGTGGGAAGTTTTATTTTGGTTTTAGAGGGGGAAATGGAAACAGAGAGAGAAGAGGGCAGAAGCAGATTGCAGAAAACAAGAGGGGGCTCACCATGCCTTTGGAAGTACAGGTCAGAAAATCAATCATTGTTACCTTCCAAAATAACCCAGATCTCTTCTCAGTGAGTCTAGACACTCCCTCATCATCTTGGAGGTCCTAGAAACCGTCATGACCTGGAAGGGAAAAGAGTGGAGAAAAAAACTTGTGTGAATTAGTGAACACACTGAATTACAACCTTTACTTTCAAAGCAATGCAGTTTTATTACTTTCAACCTATGGGAAGGTAAGGAATTGTCAGAGGAGCCCTTAGGCTCAAATTTTAATGAACACAGAAGAATCATACATAATTACCGTCTCAAGTGCTAGTATGGAAAAGGAGCCTTCTGAAGTACTTAAGGACACTTAAAAACAGTTTATATTGGGGATTTTTAACACCCATCGCCAGCTCTACTAGGACAATATTACTTAGCTATTAATTTGCAGCAGCGAGAAAAGGCTTAGAGAAACCATCTTTAGCAAACTTTGGGGATTATCAAGTTTTATCATATTCTAATTTACAATGAAAATTCCACAAAGTCTAAGAAAATTTAAGAGGAAAACTAGCTGGGTGTGTGGATAAATACTTAGTTTATTTGCAAACCAGAAAGCTAACAAAGAAAGGAATAAAATAATTCCCATGATCCAACAATCCGGCGCAGGCTTATAGGAAAGAAAAGAACGGTAACGCAAGCAAATTAGTGTCATGAGAGTGGTGATCAAAGAGAAAGGCAAACTAGAAAACAATGAAATATCAAAAAGCCCAGTAACGTCCCCAAAGCTCGACAGCATTTCATGCTGCAAGGTGGTCTGCTCTTCACTTTCTATCCTTAACTTCAAAAGTATAGTAAGAAATGTAAGAAACTTCTCCAGCGACGAATACCCAAATGGGTAGCACATAAACAAACCCCTCCCTGCTCTTTCATTTGTGTTAAAATTCATCAAGATCATTACTTCCCACCTGGATTTTGACATCCTTGGGGGGCGGGGGGCGGGGGGATACTCCTTTTCTGCCTCATGAATATTCCGCTGAGATGCAAACCAACCAGCAGTTAAAGAAAAATAACAAGCACAAAGAGGGCTCTTAAAAACAGCACCTCTGCTGGGCGGCTATGCTCCATTTTGCATCTTCCAAAGTCTGGGAGGTCCTCATGGTGTTCAAAGGGAAGTTGCAAAGATCACAACTGCTTAAAATGCATCTATTCTCACATTCTATGGTTTCAAGTGCTGGGAGAGACAAACTAGTTTTCAGCTACCTTGGTCCCATGAGCTGTGCTAACTCTGATGTTATAATAAAAGACTGAGGACCAAGGAGAAAGAATGAAATGCAATTAGGGAGGGAGGCGTGTAGAGAACTGTCAAGGGGGGAAATGAATAGAGAACTAAGATTGCTCTGAATTAATTTTTATTACCCCATTTTTGTTTTTATTAAAAGGTAAAAAAAAAAAATAAGACCTGAGCATTCTCAGAAAAATAGATTTTCTGCTTAATGAACACATAGTAAAGATCTTTTAATTAACCGAACCAGAGCTATTAGTGTTTACTACCTGTCTCACAGGACAAGAGTCACCTTTGAAAGTTGTGAACCTCTCAGAAGGCTTATCTTCTGTGAGAGACGCAAGGTAGGTACCTGCCCCTCCTACCTTAGGGCCAACAACCTCTCAGCTTCTTCAGAAGCCTAGTAGGAAATTTGGCATTTATATGCACAGCTCTCTAGTGGGAAAGGTGTTGGCTTTACTATGAAATCTAGATGATGTAACCCAACAGGCAAAGCCATTAGGAAGGACTGTGGCCTTGGACTCTGGGCACCGTTCCCTCCAGCACTCCCTGGGTCTTTCTGCATGATCTTCTGTCCCTCCTAACCTCCTCTTCAGCCTTTGCTTCTGAAAAGCCCCCTTTCACACACCACTTTAAACATCATCTCCTGTTGAAGACATCTTCAAAGTGGGAGGATGCCCTCCAAGCCTCCCGGTTCTTAGGAGGTCCGCAGTACACTGAGCACTAGTACATATTCCCATGCTCTTAGAAGTGACTCTTATTTTGCAACGTTCTGTCCCAACGGGGAATGCAATGTCTGCTACCTCGGTTTGAAACAGGCCACCAGATTGGCTCATGGCCCCTCTGCTGAGCTGGCAAAGATCTGCTCCTTGTTTGGTTTATGCCCTGCCTGAATCGCCTTGTCATCACCACAAACCCACCCCTTTTCATCGCCAACATTTCTAGTTGTGGAAGCTATCCATGCCTTCCTGACTGTGCCTGATACATCCTGATGGTAGGTCAGCAAATGGATGCTTGTTTTCATTATAAGCCTTATGGGTTGTGAATTCTTCCTAAAATGTATTCCTTTATTTGCTCGACAGATATTTGTTGAGCCTCTTCCTAGATATTTCATAGGGAACACTGCCCATCAGTGACTTGACCCTGAACTCTTTCCTCCAAGTAAGATTTTTGAAGCCCACGTAGTAGTGTGTGATTTCCATTCTGGACACAGTGGGAGGGAACATACATTTTTAGCTCCTAAGTAGAGCTCGTAGCCATATGTAGCCATGTAGTGTGCAGATTACATGGTAAATATAGTTCCAGGCTCATCTATACAGTATAATTGTGGATTTCTAACTTATGACCTCCAAACCACAAGAAATGAAGGATCTACTCTGAGCAGTGAATTTTCTTAGCAAATCTCCTATATTTCCCTCCCCAAATCACCACTTTTTCCTACAATAGATTAGGTTGAATCCAAAACAATACTAGACTCTTATCTTCTTTCTGAAGATTTATATATTAAGACTCTTGGGATGGATATTTGTGTGTTTTCCTCACAAAGGGTGACTGCTTTTCAGTTCTCCTGGAGGCATTGTTATGGTTTTCAAACACTCAAAGGCTTAAGTGTGACATATTTGTACACCTGGCACCTCAGTTAGATCCGAGCAAGATAAATAGGAAAGACGGCCATTAGTAATGGCTATAAAGTAAGATGGCGAAGGGAGGAGTTCATTTTCTGTTTTTCTTTTTAGGGGCAGCTTCAAACACCAAAAACACAACATGATGAGTGGAGAGACTCCTAACACCCGTCAGGATCCTGTTTGGTCTGAGCAGAGGAAAATGTGGTCTGTAAACTCCAGACACATCTGACACAGTGCACTTCATCAGAAGGCCTAATGTGGCATCCGGCTTTTGTTCATGTCCATAAGCATCTTTCAGAAAAAAAGGACCCCAAACACAAGAGGAGGAAGCTGCTGAAACACTGATTTCTAATTAGCTAGCTCACATCGCTAGAGGAAAAGGAAAATGGATCTGTCTACTGTTTCCTTAGAGTTTGGGGCTGCTTTATCTGAAGCGTGAAAACAGCCTCCTAAACGCTACGGAGTACTCGGGTTCAAAAGTTCAGCAATATCTGGAGAGGGGACAGCCCTCTCAGGGGAAGGACAGTCTGGGGGCTGCAGATGGGACTGGGGGAAATTGAATCTCGTTCCTCCCATCTGCAAAAGCTTGGGTCTTTGCAAAGGCTCTGACCTTCAGAAGACCCAGAGTCTTTACTCAAACTGCACCTGCCCAGGATTGAGTTTCCTGTCAGTCAATGCTGGCTTCTTTCCTTCAGCCGGCAAACAGCTGTCACATGATCAAGTGGGAGCCAAGCCGAAGGAGCTGGCCCGAAGGGCCTTGCAGGACAGGGACGTGGGTGATTCATCTTCAAAAACCTGTTCCTGAAATGCTTGTGAGTGTTGATAGCATTTCTTGTTTCGGCTCACAGATAATTACAGCCTGCCAGAGACACAGCTCTAACCTGGAAAAGAGACCATCCCTGTGACTCATTAGAGCTCCTAAGGATGAATGGGGTCCATTGTTTCTCCCTTTTTCCCTTTGACCCCAAAGATTGCCAAATCTATGGTTTCTAACCTTGCGAAAATGAGGGGAAACTTGAAAAGGAACCAGGCAGCTCCCTACGGCTGCACAGCTGAAATCCGCTGCACCTGCTCGGTGGATATTCTGCTAATCCAGAGATGTGCCCACAGCTTGTGTGAAACAACCCAGGACAGCCATTTCATCAGAGAGTGGAGAGATTCCTGCAGACATTTCACTTAAGACACAGCTTGGGGGTGGAGAAGACTGTAACATCTGAGTCTGATATGAAGAGATTTAGTCCCACGCATAGAAAGAAACATTATTATATAGTTCCTCACAAGCAAAGTGAAATACTCCAAGAAAGGAAAGGCTCTTCAATCAAACCTTTTAACAATAATAAATAGTGACTTTCCTTCTGAAGGAGAGTTCTGTTTTTAATTGAAAGAAAATGTAAGTTGCCCTAGCTATACAGAGGTCTTCCCAATGGTAAATTGAAACAGTATTCCTCTTTATATCAAAGGGACCCAGCATGGAAGGAGGGTTGTTTAACCTTCCCAAACATCCAGGTGTCCAAAAATCAATGAGGGTCACAGAAATGCCAGCAGTGAGTTCCCTCTTGACAGTCTCAGTCCCAGGAAGCAAGAACACTATTGGATTGTTCACACACACACACACACACACACACACACGTAGGTTGGACATACCACAAGTGTGTTCCTCAGACCCAATCATGCATTCATGAAGTAAACAGATCAGAGCAACATACATTAGGTGCAATGACAGACTGATTTAGGGTTGACAGTCAAGCCATCAGAGTTACAGAAATACTATTAGCATTGAAGAAATTCATATTAAAGGCTGGGGAAGTGGTTCAGTCACAAATGTGCATTGTGTGTGCATGAGGGTCTGAGTCTGGATCTCTAGCACACAAGTAAACAGTCACATGTGACTGCCATCCCAAGAGCTGGGGAGCAGGGGCCCAGAGGAACCTGGGGCGTGCTGGCCGGCCAGACAGCCAAATCACAGCGCTCCGGTTCCGTGGGAGACTGTCTCAAGAAATAAGGTGGAGAAGAAGACATCTAATCTTCACATGAGCGTGCACACCTTACACATGTGCACACACGTGCACACACATGCATACCCTACATACACACTATTATTTTTAAAAAGCACTATTTTATACTTCCAGTTTCCATCCTTCCCTGAAGCCCTGAAAGTGTCAACCTTGGCTCTCAGCTTTCTTGGATGTCACAAGGCTGACAGGAAGGAATTCCTAGCTCTTGCATTAGCACTTAGTGTCTCTAAATGTCAACTGTGGTGCCCAGGTGTTGCAAAGCGTCTGTCTTCCTTTCAAGCAACAGGATGCGACAGACTGAATGCCTGTGGTTGATTTCTGCAATGCTCAAAGTGAAGGCCAAAATGACTCTGAACACACGCGCAGCACAATAATTCTTTCAGAATGCCCTGACTGAAGTGCCTCCTTTTGGGTTACAAAATGGATTTCATACATTTCAACTTAAAAAAAAAAAAAAAAACTTGGGGTGGGGGTAGAGAAAGAAGAAAGAAAACAGGCGGATCAGTTTATTTTCTGAGCACAGTATTAATGACAAGATGACATCACCAACAGCCAATCAGAAAGCTTACTGGAGTCTGGTGTTCTAACACCATTTCATATTTATGGATAAGCAGCAGAGGGCTGCCAACCCGGACCTGCATTTCTCTCCCTCCTCACTTCTAAATAAAGTGCCTGCTTTCATTCAGCAGCCAAACTGAAAAGTTTAAAACGGGGGCAGGGGAAGGCTCAACAGTGGCGCGTCCCCGTCCCCCACCAAGGCTTATTCCTGACCATCCCGAACAGCACAAGGCTGGGAAGAGTGGCTGGACCCTGTGCTACTGTTCCCTACGAGCCTTGCCAAGACCTCCACCATCTTTCCACAATAAGCATGGTCTAGGCTTCCTTGGAGATGTCGGGGCCACCTTACACAAGAAATGGATGCAGCTTTCAGCTCTACCACCTGACCATTTGTCCTTTTAATTAGTATCTGATTCCCATGATACTTCCTAACCTGTGAAGTTCTGAGGAGAAATTAACCCTGCCCAGTGGATACCAAGGTCAAGTCCAGACAGACAACATAGGAGCTCAATCCAGGAAGGTCAGGGGTCAGCCATGAACCCAAGAAACAAGGCAATGGGACAGAACCTTCACCTCCATGAGGGTGGCTGGGTCCCCACACTGGGGCTTATGACTGCATTGCTAGGAGGTGCGAGCAAAGCATTTATTTTCAGTGTAAAACAAACAGTCAATGAGATGGAAACAGCGTATTTCAAATTCTATCAGACACAAAGGAAGAATGGAGCATCCGTGGAGACTCCCACCCTGCAGCTCACCCGTCTCCGCACGTCTCCCTGAACAAACCCCCACCCTGACTAGCAGAACTCTGTCCACATCCCTAACCAGATGATGTCCCATCAGAGTTTCTGGATCAGGCTCAAAAATCAGAATTATGACATGTAATACAGATGCTTGGCCATGCAACAAAGGTGACAGAATTGGGGATGGAGGCCTGCAGCCAGAGGGGACGGAGCCTGGGCTGGTCCTCTTTCCCCATAGACTGAAAAATATGCATATCAGGGGGAGGGTAACCAACTGAGAGAAGTGTAATGTCTCCACAGCCTCTGTGCTGGGCTTCAGCACTGCCCAGGCTGCCCTTCACCCCACACTTCCCTAGAAGATAAAACCACCCGTGTGAGGACGCAGCCAGGCTCTTCTGGTGATTAGTTTCAAAGGTTAAACTGTTAAATAGATTCAAAGTACCAGGCCCCCACTGTTTGTGGGCTCAAAATGTTTAAAAAAATCTAACTGCTCTTAAATCCACCTATCCAAGCCAAAGCATAAAGACTACCCTACCACAGCTTAGAACCTGTGGATTTTACACACAAGCCATATGCACCGGGACCCCGGATAAATCTGAAGGTTCGCCATACAAGAAAGAGACAGTTGTGTGAGGGGAAGGAACAAAGGAATCTGACCTGTGACCTCTAAATCCTTAGGTCATCTGGGAAGATACTGGTGGAGGGTGGTAATTGGGGGGGGGGGTTCTTCCAGATCTTATTTTAGCAAAATACAAAGGACAAGGGTTCCTTCTGCCTCTTGCTCCACAAGCAATGGGTGCTGTCATTTTGAAATTATAAAAATTCACATCAGAGACAAAATAAAAAGGCAGACGGGAAAATCATCCGAGCACTCAACAAAAGGGAACAAATTAAAATGCAGTATGCTGGTATCATGAATCCAAAAATAAATATGTAGACGAGTGCTTAGAAAAAGCATTCTCCCAGCCCGCTTTCCAGGGCAGGGGAATCCTTTCCAAAACCTACCTATTAGAAGGTCCCCGTTACTGCCCGCTAATCTCGGCACTCCGTGCTAGCTGGCAGAAGGGAAGACCAATTTGGATCATCCAAAAAAATCATTTCCATTTGGTTTTAGTTGTACTACATGGGGGTGGTAAGCTGGTTACAAATTCCCTCCCTAATTAAGTTGAGTTTAGAATAATTTTAAATTTTCTATTCCCTCAGCACAAGCCAACTGACGATTGCAGACAGCGGCCGGCCGGAAAGGGGAGAAAGCCAATCGTGGATTTTGTTTTATAATTGTCATAGATAAGTTATCCACACGCGGTTAATCATGGTGACAGAATTCACTGCGCTCAGGGTGTGAGGGCTGGCAGACTTCAGTGACATCACGTACATGCCCCAAAGGTGTGGCGCGCTGCATGAAACGCCATAAGCCACTGCTGATATTTCTTAGGGTCTCCAACTCTCATGTCACATACAAGTTCACAGCACACGTTGATCCAAGCTGGAAATGGCCTGCAGAGCTGGGACTCCAATTCAGATTCCACAGGCATCGAAAATATCAAAATACCAGGTGACTGGATTCTGTGGACACGGGTGAACAGGTGAATCATATCACACATAAAAGCACTAAAAGCTCTCACTGTCTGGGCTTGTGTCACGGGTCATGCTGGCTGCCTGTCTCTGCTGTGGTTTCCTTGCCTCATTTCTCCCAATCAGTTGGTAATGTAAGTATCTTACATATTTTTCTACTTTTATCCCAAATAACTTTTGACTTTTCACTCCAAACATTCAACTTTGTTTCCTTTCTTCCTTCTTTTTGTTCTGTTCTGTTTTCTTGGTTTTGGAGACAGGGTCTCATGTAGCCCTGGTTGGCCTTGAGCCTGGTGCATAGAGGTTAATCTTGAAGTCCTGATCTTCCTGTTCTACCTCCCAAGCATCCCATTACAAGATCCCAGCTGCCAGCCTTCTTCTGCCATGTGATCCCTCATGAGGAACACCGAAGCACCCTGTCTGAAATTCATGGAGAAAATCCATAAAGGAAATTTCAGGAAAAGAAAGAATACACAGGAAAGGTCTTCTCAAGATGAGAACACCATTATCAACCATGACCACACCAAGCACAATTTCCTGTAATAAGGTAAAGAATTTAGTTTGGAATGGATCAATGGTTCCAAGAATGTGAATATTATTCATTTGAGGAATACAAAAGAAGAAAGATTGAAATTATAGGAAAAAAATTAATTTAAAAGACTCACTTGGGGTGGAGAAGGAAGAAGGTGGACACACATTTAAATTTCTGTGACTTTTTTTAACGGGCAGAAAAGGGTCAGTTGCTGTTCATCACCATACACAGAAAAGTTACAGACTAAAACCAAAGTCAGACCAGAAAAAAAAATTGTACATGACAAAGACCATTGGCTCCGTCACCTTCTGTTTCTAAGTGGTTTCCTCTTGTTTGACAAGAGGCAACTCTATTGCTGTCCCCTGATAAACAATGGAAACTGGAACCCTTTGCAAAGTGTATGTACTTCAGCATGTATCCAACATCCTGCCCCCCTAAACAGGAAGTGAGTCATAGAGCAGAGGAAGTACCCTATCCTTTTCAAAGGGAAAAGACACAGAACTTCAGAGTCAACTTGTTCCTCTGAAACAAAACACTCTGGGGTATTCAAGCTGTCTGCTCTGTTTATAAGTCCAGTCTTCCAAACATTTCATCTCAGTGGTTTTTATGTTGTGCATGTAGTATCTCTGGTTTTTGGGTAAACAAGGTCTCATAATGGGAGTAGCAGATTCGTAGTCATATTTTCTGATATTCTCCCAGTTAACAATCCACGTTGGCAGACTGTCGGTATAGTAAAGATCAAAGGGGTCAGGCTTCTCCCAATACAATAGGCTACAGTTTCCACACAGAGAAAGGGAAAATAACGGAGGATGAATAGAATGGCACTCAGCCTTGAAAATGATGGTCCTGTAGATTTATGACAGCTATTCGGACCCAGATCATGCTATACTAAGTGACATAGGCAGAGCACAGGACACATGCTACATGATCCCCATCTTATGAGGACTCTGACATCATCAAACTCACAGAGCCAGAGAGTAGAGCTAGTGTTACCAGAATAGTGGCTGGGGAAGAAAAATGGGGAGAAGTCAAAGGTAAGAGGTTTGGCTACTTATGTGAGCTGCATCAATGGGGGGGGGGCGGGGGTGGAAGAGCCTCTGACTGATACTATAGACAAAAAGTTCTGGGAAACTGTGAAGGGGGTAAAGCTGATGCTGCACGCCCATACCACCAAACAGATTTTCCAAGATTTAAAAGTGAAACAAAGGCTTCAGAAGTAACTTTGGGAGGTGATGGGTAAATCTGCCCCCTTGATCACTGGGATAGCTCTACAGTCTCGGTCATCTCGCCTCATGCAAGATCTATCCAGACCTGACCCTGCTTCTGAGATCAGGAGCCTTCAGGGTGGGGTATGGCTGTAGACAGCAGCCACCTCCTGGTCTGCCGCACTAACCTCTCTGCACTACACAGAAGTACAGTTTTATATGTCTGTCACACCTTAATAAAGGTGAACAGGCCTAGGCATGGGGAAGGCAAGTTAAAGAGCACGTTCCTTTTTCTTTTCTGTACATGGCACAGGGCATCTGTTTCACTGTGGCTTTAGAGGTTCCTAAGCTAAATGATACATTCATTCCCTTGCTTCACTGTTTATTACGTTCACTAGTTCTCACTTTAAATCTAACTACACTTAAGCCACCAGGCTTGTAGATAGGACTAGGATGTGAATTCCTAAAAACATAAAACTAGGGGCTGCGGATGTAGCTCAGTCATAAAGTGCCTGCCTACCTGTCACCTTGAGTAGATTTAGAACACACCTCTGGATGGGTCTGCGAAGATGTTTCCTGAAGGGTTTAATGGAGCACGGAAGAACCGCCTTTAAAGTGGGCAATAGCATTCCACAGGCTTCACTTCCGCCTGAAACAGAGGACGAGGGAGGGAAGAGCGGAGAGCACAGGCATTGACGGCTCTCCGCGTGCAGGTGGCCGGGGAGCACAGGCATTGACGGCTCTCCCTGTGCAGGTGGCCGGGGAGCACAGGCATTGACGGCTCTCCGCGTGCAGGTGGCCGGGGAGCACAGGCATTGCGTGCAGGTGGCCGGGGAGCACAGGCATTGACGGCTCTTCGCGTGCAGGTGGCCGGCCCCCTCGTGCTCTCACCGCCATGACTCTCTCTCTCCAACTGGGAGCCAAATGCTGTTGTTGGGTGTTTTGTGACAGGAATGAGAAAAGCACCTAATGTAAGGAAGAGGGAAGGGAAGGAGGAATGCCAGAAGAGGAGATGAGGATCAAAGCAAGAGACAGAAAAGAGGAAAATGCAAGGGGCGAACGTTCACGGCTACATGGAAAGGAATAGGGAAGGCAGACTTTGTCCCCACCAGGTTATAACAGCATAGCTGTTATTCCCTTCAGTAATGGACTAAGTGATTTGGGTCACTTAAGGATGGAGCCTGAGGAAGCCAGCGCCATGGTCTCATCTGTCCACAAATCCAGCTGTTTCTATTTCGGGCCACAGGTTTCGTGCTCAACTCAAATCAGAATCCTGTGCTTTCTTCCACTAGTCACCAGGGAGGCCAAGGCCGAAGCCTGGGAAGTGGGCACAGAAATCCATCATCCTAACAGCGAGAAAAAGGTGTCTTTGCTATCTGCTCCCCCTGAGGTGGCCCCTCAAGACCAACTTGACATGAGAATGAAAGCATCGGGTTAAATTGAGATTATACCCACTGTGGGGGAGACCCGCCCTGTGAGCGGAGGAAGAGGAAGCAAATGCTTGAAGTTCTAAACATCTGCATTTTTCTGCTCATTACCAAGGGCCCCAAACATATTTATTTACCTACAGATTATTCAGACATACAAGTTTTGAGAAGCATTCTAAAATTCCAGAGCAAATGTTTTCTAAAGATTTTTGGAGCTGGAGGGATGGCCTAGCGGTTAAGAGCACCGACCGCTCTTGCAGAGGACCCGGGTTCGATCCCCAGCACCCACATGGCGGCCGAGGACCATCTGTAACTCCAATTTCAGGAGAACTCCAGTTCCTGGGGAATCCGATGCCCTCTTCTGACCTCCGCGGCATTGCACGACACGGGTACACAGACTTGCATGCAGACAGTACATTCATACATATACAGAAATAAATAAAATTTAAAAAAAAAGATTAATTTTAATTAGATATACAATGGAATTAAAAAGAAACCCCTAGTCCAAGGTGTGGTGGCACACGCCTTTAATCCCAGCACTCGGGACATAGAGGTAGGCAGAGCTCTGTGAGGCCAACCTGGTCTGCACAGCAAGCTTCAGGCCAACTGGGACAGGGGAGAATCTGTCTCAAAAAGACCAAAAAGAAAAAAAAAAAAAAAAAAGAAAACCCAATGTTCACCATCACTGCATCAAGGGGACAACACATGTCAGATTCTTGCAGAATGTAGAAATGGTTCTTGTTACTTCAATACCCAGAAATTTAAATTCACATATCCACCATAAAAAGCCCCAAACTATGATTTTTTAAATTATCCTTTTAAAAGATGGCTCAGTGGTTAAAAGCTCTGTCTGCTCTTGCAGAGGACCAGAGTTCAAGACCCACCACCCACATGACAGCTAACAACCATCCATAACTCCAGTTCCAGGGGATCTGATACCCTCTTCTGACCTCAGAGGACAATGCATAACATGGGTGCACTTACATACATGCAGGTAACACTCTCATACACATAAAGTAAAAATAATTAAAATAGTTTTAATTACCCTTTCTTATTTGCCCTTATAAATATTAAAGCATACTCACAGATGTATTTGCTTACAAATGTCCATGTGTACATTATAGGCAGGCTGGCGCATACGAGGACAGGTTTTTACTTTCTGTGATTGGGTGACCTCATCAAACTTAATATTATACATTCTAGGTTGATCCATTTTCCTGTAGACATTGTGATCTTATTTTTGTTAAGAGATGGATAATATTCCAGTTTACATATGTACCAGATTTCCATTATCCATTCATTTTTTTATTAAGAATTAGGTTGGTTCAATTTCTTTGGTAGAATGAATAGAGAAGCCCTGGACACAGGCTACAAGTGTCTCCAGAGCAGAGTGCAGGGTTCTCTGAGTATGTCCCCAGGAGTGAGATAGCTGGGTTATATGGTAACCCTATTTTTTTCCTTTTTTTTTTTTTTTTTGTCTTTTCGAGACAGG
>VZQC01009509.1:1412715-1467592 GCA_009823505.1 Rhizomys pruinosus | reverse complement strand
GTGCTGTGCCCAGCTGAGCTTATTCAGCAAAGAAACTAACTACTTCCCCTTTATGTGAGTTGTTTTCCAAGGCAAACTGTCTTTCAGTTGTAAAACCCAAAGTAGGTCCTCAGTACTTGGGGGAGTAACATTGCTTACAAACAGGGAGAAAAATCCCATAAAACACACACACAGATAGATATAGATATGTATATATGATGTACATATTACATATACAATATAAGATCTATGTGCTGGTTAGATTTTTGTCATCTTGAGTCACCTGGGGAGGACATCAGCTAAAGAATACCTCCATGGGACTGGCCTATGGCCATGTCTGTGAACCATTTTCTTAATTGCTGATTGATGGAGGAGGGCCCAGCCCACTGTGGGCTGTGCTATGCCTAGGCAGGTAAAGCCATGAACTGTAGCTGTACAAGCCAATAAGCAGTGCTCCTTGGTGGTCTCTATTTCAGTTAGTGCCTCCAAGTTCCTGCCTGACATCCCTCAAAGATGAACTCTGCCTAGGAAGTATAGGTTGAAATAAACCCTTTCCTCCCCAAGTTGCTTTTTTCAGTGATTTATGAGAATGACAGGGAAATAGAGTAATATGTATATATGCATCCCATACACACACACAGACACACACACAAGTGTACACACACACACACACTCACAAACACACTTTAATGAAAATTCTGCACTCTTTCCTGAGAGACAATCTCTATAACTGGATAGTTGAACTACCATCTACACATGAACTCCCTAATTTCTTGGAGACTGTTCTCTTCAACTACACAGATTGTCTCTGACTTATAGTAGTTGACGTGGTTTTTCTATTTGACAGTGCTGTGAAAACAGTTGATAAAAATTCAATAGGAAAGGTGTTTCTAATCTTTCATTATCTTTTCCTGAGCTAGTAATGTGGGTAGAGTCTTTTCTTGTGATGTTGGGCAGCAGCGGTGGAGTGATGGTCAGCCTCACAGTAATGAAAGGATACAGCCAACACTCTACATTGAGACTCAGCAATTCAGCATGTTGACATGATGGGAGTGTGGGTAACTTCCAAGGCAAATTCTTAAATCTTCCACAAGGAATTCAGTCATTTTCAGAACCTGCATGGTTAGCATATTCCTTACTAGTTGTGATAGGGATGCTATAATCCAAGCATCTAGAAGTTGGACAGGAAGACCACAGTGTGAGGCCAACCTGCTCTACAAAGCAAGTTTCCGGTCAGCCTGGACTACCCAGAAGATTAATTAAACCCTCCCCATGTGATTCCGATGTTGATGGTGTGAGGTGCTCAGGTTAATAAACAAAGAACTGTACTACACAGCTGCTTTTAATGATATGGAGGGCGCTTCAAGGTGTAGGCAGGGATTCTCAAGCCTGTCAGCCCTGAGTGCCTTTTTATACCACACTTGCAACATACCTGCTGATACTTTCTGAATGCAAAAGAATAGTATACTATACATATAATAGGTGAGAAGAAAAGGGGAAGAGAATGGAATATCTAATGAAGCAATTCATGTTCATGCTAAACTGGAGAAAGACATCCTGAAGGGCCCATATGCTCACCCATCTGGAGAGTCAGGGTTACTGCTCTGAGGACTCAAACTCCATGAGCATCGAGGCCACTGATGAAATGGTTTTCTCAATTCTAAGCAAGTTAGTAGAGGTTCACCTAAAACATTGTACAATCATCTCCCCATTTATGAAGTAGATCTTACTTGAAAATCTATTAGATATTAGTATCTACAACAAATACTCTGTGCCTTTAAGGAGAAGTTAGGTTCTGGCTCAGATATCTGTAAAGAGGTTTTGTCTTTAATCTGGCACACATGTCATGGGACACTGGAGAGTCACGGAAGCACAGGACGTGTCATGATGTGCCGTGCACCTTGGCTGCAGCACAGGTATCCTGGGCTCTGCTCACTAAATGTCACTCATGCATTGCCATCATGGGGCCAAAGAACATGTATGAATTTCTAAAATATACCCCCCCAAAGAGTCGCACATCCGCCGCCCCACTCCTCCACAGGACACTTGTAGGTGAAGTGGCAGGGGTGTTTCCTGTCGCTAAATCCAGCAGGCGCTTCGCTGCCCCCACCTCTGGCTGCAGCTGTCTCTCTTAACTGTTTCCTTCTTGGGTTTTATGGCAACAGGCTTTCCTGATTTCCTTGCCAGTCATCCCTTCTCTCCATACTCTCCTCCTGTCAGGCTGCAGCTCCAGGAACTGGACTCGCCTGCTTTCTTTTCTTGGTCTCTGTTCTTTGTCTAGTCAGTCTCAACTCAAAATCCAATTACATTTCTACATGATGACCTACTCAGACTTGTAGCTCCCAAACCAACGTCCTTGAATCTCAAAGGTGTAAACCCAGCTGCCCACCTGAGATTTCCCTTTGTCAAATCGTCTCTTCTATCACCTTCATCCTTGCAATGGAAAAAGACATCTACCTCATTATACACTCCCAGACACCTTACTGTGAGACTTCTCCACATATCTGCTTGTTCACCGCATCTTTTTTTTTTTTTTTTTTTTTTTTTTTTTGTCCTTTTCTGACAGGTCTTTCCCTGTGCCCAGCTGTCCTGGACTCGCCTGAGGACCAGGTCTGGCCTTGAACTCAACCAAATGATTCCCCTGCTCTTGCCTCCCAGTGCTAAGGTAGATTTAAAGGTGTTGTGCCACCACACCGGCACGTTTCACCATCTTCTTGTGGCCATGGCATGGCAGTTGGCAAAAAGAAGGTATGCACATCCATGTTTACTGAGACATCATTTACAATAGCCAAGGTTTGGAACCACCCCAGATGCCTGTCCAACGATGAATAGACAAACGAAATTCTGGAGAATCTATAATATATCTACAATTATAAAATCAACACTAGAGGATGAATTATGATTTTCGGCAAGTGAATGGAACTAGAGTTATCATGTTAACAAAAATCCAGACTCTGAAGAATATAAAATGTTTTACCAAATAAAAAAAACAAATAGACTTAAAAAAAAAAAAAAAATGGAAGCTGGAGGACATCTACTTTTTGAAGAAGGGGACAGCATGAGGGATAAGAAAAGGTAACTGTGGTTTTAAGACAGGGTTCTCCCTGCAGCCCCAGCTGTCCTGGGAATTTCTCTGTAGACAGGGCTGGCGTTGAAACCTCAAAGATCCGCCCTGCCTTTGCCTCCAAGTTGCTAGAATTAACAGGCCATGCACCCATTGGCATCCTTAAACTCACTTAGTAGATTTATTGACTAGTAGGTGAATTCCATTAAAATCATGGTGCTAACGGACCACAATACAACCCCCCCCCCAGCAGAGATCATTCCATCTTAAAAACACCAACTGTGGTTGACTTCTTGTGAACTTCCTTCAAGATTTGAAAGGCCACCATAATGAGAGGGAGAAATGAAGTGGAGGATGTAAAAATCGGGATAGTGGTTTTCAGATATTCATTTCCTTAGTCATTCTAGAAGGATTGGTTTGCTTGTCTTCACAGTTTCTTCGCCTTGATTGGTAACTTTAAATGTGTGTCTAAACTCTGATTTTGGTGACTTATTGGAAGCTGATTATAAAAGCGTTACCTGTACTCCTCAGTTGCCACATTCCTCCTGAGTTGAGTGTTGCCTCACAGCATATAATTCAAAATTAAACACCATTAAAAAAAAAAAAATGGTTTTTTAATTGTGGTTAATTATGATTAAATCATATTATATACATGCTGTAACAAAATCCACTGTATTTTACAAGAAAAGCACATTAATAAAAAAAGTCACAGGAAGGCTGGGAACATAGCTCAGTGATAGAAACTGTCCTAGCATGTGCAAGGCCCTGCACTCGATCCCCAGTACTTAGAAAGAGGTCCATAATGAATATGTGTTAAGTCAGTAAGTGAGCAACTTCTTCAGAGAAAAGCAAACAACTGTGTCTCCATGAATAAGGCACCCCATGCGGCCTGCCCGCCCCACCTTGATTTCACACCAAGCTTTGTCAATACAGACCTACTCTTTAATTTTCCATCAAAACACAGATTCTTCAGTGGGGCCTTTAATCCCAGCGCTCCGGAGGCAGAGGCAGGCAGACCTCTGGGAGATGGAGGCCTGCCTGGTCTACACAGTGAGTTCCTGGCCAGCTGGGGTTCAGGAAATGCCTGTCACCATTAAAAGATCATAGAGCTTCTCCTGAGGGCCGCAGAACACACTGGCTCAACTGCCTTTGCTAGGAGGGTCTTGGATGTGGAGCACAGGGCAACAACACAGCCTTGCAGGGAGGAGGCCATTGACCTGCCTCCTCCTTCAGAAGGTGGCACGCAGCGGAGAGTAAGGAGCTGGGAGGGTGTTTGAACGCCTCGATGAATCTGCCTCCATCTCATCCTTCTTCCTGATGGTAATGAATGGGCAGCAAAGCGGAATGGCCAATCTTGGTGGCTCAGACACCCCACCTTTCCCATTCTTCTCCGAGTTATAACTGTGCTCTTTCCACTCCCTAAATGTGGCCAAAGCTGCAGAGGAGCGGAGAGGGGCATGTGCAGTCGGCCACACACCACCATCAGGTAAGGAAGGGCCAGCGCTGCAGAGGTCATTGTCCTGACTGTGGGAAAAGAAAGCTGTGTATACAAAGCTGTTCAGCCACAGGGCTGGAAGAGAATCAAAACAAGCCAAAGCTCAATTAGCATTGACAATTTCCCGGTTGGGATCCATGTCAGAGGTCGAACTCCAAAACCCATCAGTAAGGAAGGCAGTATCATCTCAGAGACACAGAGGTGGGGACTTTGAGAGTCCTTTGCATAAGCCAGTAGTTCCAGCTTTTGTGCACACAGAGACACACACAAACACACACACACACACACACACACACACACACACACACACACACACACAAAGTGAACTCCAGACCCTCAGGTCTCTGCTCTTCAACTCTCCCCCACTTCTATAAATTAAATTAATGGGTTTTCTAAAAGAGCACATTCTCTTAAAGGCTCTGTTATGCTCAAGTTAATGGCTCTGACAAGCAGCCAGGCCAAACAAACCCAGCAGCAATAACTCTTACAACAGTCCAAAAACTTACCCTCAGATGTCACCAAGCCCCACACTGCTCTTCCTTCTCCTTTGATTGCACTGCTCCTTGCCCCCTTCCCTCCTAACATTTTATACAGAACTCAGATGCTTCAAAGAAACGAGCTAAGGACGTGAAGGTTGAGAGCTGCATTCAATATCAATGTTCCAATCTTGCCTCTGCCTTCCCATAACACCTCTCTAAACAAAAGCACAGGCATAAATTCAGTGTCACATAGAACAAAACACAGCTGAGGAGACTGGGGAAAGGAGGCTCTTAAAGCAAACAAACTCATCAAAGGCTGCACACACACACCCAGCACATAGGACGGGTCAATAATTTAAAAAATTTTTTGATCTGTAGTATTATTATTCACGTGTGTGTGTGTGTGTGTGTGTACCCACCAACAAGTATGCGTGGCAGTCAGAGAACTTTGGGGAGTTGGTCCTCTCATTCCACTGTAGGATCTGGGGACCAAAATCATGTCGTCAGGCTTGTGTGGCAAGCTCTCTTACCACTGAGCCACCTCCACAGTTCAAGCTAATGATGTTTACAGAACTAGTGAGTGGATGTGTATGTTATGACATCATCAAGAAGACCCCACAATAACAATGCTTCAGTCACCTTTGTAATGCAACAAACAGTGAGATGCTGGGAAGACAATGGAAAATGAACAGGCAGACAGCAGAGCACCTAGTGAGGATTCTATTTCCAAAAGAATATTAATACTTGAAAGATATTTCTACATGTTAACTTGTTTCCACATAGGACAGTTGAAAAGTCAGAAAAATCTAAATGACTTATTCAAGTTCTTAAGCCTCAAATAAAAAAAATGGCAGATACATGCTTATATGTTTATGAATAAAATATAATTTTCTAGATAAAATGCATCAAAATTCCTACATCCATAATTATTCTAGAAAACCAGGTTGATACGTAGAATTTTAATATTTGTACTCAAAAGAAAAAATAGAGGAAACAGAAAGGGGAAAATCTTAAAGACATAAGAAATGGAAAGTTTTTTAAATTTTTATTTATTATTTTTATTTTATGTGCATGAGTGTATTGCCTGCATGTATGTAAGCACACCCATGTTGTGCAGTGTCTGAGAAGGTCAGAAGAGGACATTGGATCTCCTTAGAACTGGAGTTATGGATGGTTGTTAGCTGCCATATAAGTGTTGGGAATTGGACCTGGGTCCTCTGCAAGAGCAGCCAGTACTCTTAGCTGCAGAGTCATCTTTCCAGCCCCAAGAAATTGAAAGTTCTAGGAAGCCAGTGATATAGTTGATGTGCAAGCAGAAGGACCTGATTTGACCCCCTACAACCCAGGTAAGAGAGTGTGCCCAGCAGTGCACCATGACCCTGTGCTGGAGAAGTGGCAGCTGGGAGGTCCCCAAGGCTCTCTGACCAGCAGCTGAGCCCAGCCTGTGCACTCCAGGTCCTTCTCAGTCATAGGCCCTGTCTCCAAAGCTGGAGGAAAATGCTTGGGACAGATGGAAGAGATAGTGTGCTCCTCTCAGTCCAGGTTGCCTTTTTAACATAGGCAGGATTCTAATTATAGAATTCTATTTCTAAGGAGTGTCACAGCTTGAATGAAAGGCATTGCTGCATACATTCTGTCATTTGGTTCCTTAAGTGCCCATCAGAGAGGTGCATCCACTTTTCAGATGAGAACATTGCAGCTTGGGATAGTCGGTGACTGAGTCCAGTTTCTGCTGCTATAACAAAACACCCAAGACTGAGTAATGTATAAAGAAAAGGCTTTATTTAGCTCTTGGTTTGGAAAAGCATTGGGCAGCCATGCAGACATCACAGTGACAGGAATGAGCAATGAGCCAACAGGACCCCACAGAACCAAGGGCCGGGCTTGCTCTTTTTATAAAATGGCACTTGTGTACAAATTCACTCTTGGAGACCAGCACCTGTGATGACCTAGCTGCCCTGGAATAAGCACCACTCTTACAAGTCCACAATCCTCAACACTGTCAGGCTGAGAGCTAGGCTTACAACACAGCTGCCACTGGGGAACCCATTCAAACCATATCCATACTCTCCCAGTTGGCCAATGTGTATCCGGCTCTTCAGTGACAGCTTATAGTTATCTATTATCTTCAAACTTACAAGAATAAAGAGAATGAGGGAATGTGCACTACAAATAAAGAGTATTTCTCACCATTCATGGAGCCAGGAATATTATACAAACATTTCAATATGACCTTGCTTCAAGATTGGTATAAATATTGTGAGACCAGGGCCAGCCTGGTCTACATGGTGAGTTCCAGGTCAGCTGGGGCTACAGGGAGACCCTGTCGCAAAAAAAAAAAAAAAGGTGGAGCCAAAGTTAAGAGCACTGGCTACTGTTTCAGAGTACCTGGGTTCGATTCCTAGCACCTACATTGGGCAGCTCACAACTGTCTATAACTCCAGTTCTAGGGGTATCTGATGCTCTCTCCTGGCCTCCATGGGCATTGCACATATATGGTGTACATGCATACAGTCAGGCACACACACAATCCCATAACATAAATCTTTTTAAAAATGTAAAAGATTATGCCAGGCATGGTGGCGCACGCCTTTAATCCTAGCACTCAGGAGGCAGAGGCAGGTGGATCTTTGTGAGTTCAAGGCCAGCCTGGTCTACAGAGTGACATCCAGGACAGCTGGGGTTACAGGGAGACCCTGTCTCCAAAAGACCAAAAAAAAAAAAAAAAAAAAAAGTAAAAGATTGAGGCTGGCTGGAGAGATGACTCAGTGGTTAAGGGCACCGACTGCTCTTGCAGAGGACCCAGGTTCAATTCCCAGCACCCACATGGCTGCTAAGAACTGTCTGTCACTCCAGTTCCAGGGGAATCTAACACCCTCTTCTGACCTCCGCAGCATTGCACGACACAGGTGCAACAACCTACATGCAGACAGTACACTCATACACAAAATAATAAACATTTTTTAATGTAAAAAATTGGTAAACATACAAATTGATACATTATAATTATTATCTTCTGACTGTATCTGTGGAATCTACCCTAATTCTTGACATCATAAACATTTGATCCACAGGAGAGAGATGACCCTGATCCTTGGCTTCTTATTAATGAGTTATTAATGAGAGCATCTTTAGCATGTTCCTCACCAATCCATCTAACCATGAGATCAGCCTGGGCTACAGAGTAAGACTCTGTCAATGGAGAAACCAAAGGAAAGAAAGAAGGGGAAGAAAGTGGAAGAAAGAGAGGGAAGGGGGGAGAAGGGAGAAGAAAAGACAGAAAGGATACGAAGGAGATGGAGCCCAGAACAGAGACAAGGCCTCCACATACTCCGGCCTTCCCTTGGCATTCACATCAGGCCAGAACACAGACAAATGACAGCCAACTGCTGCCTTCAGAAAAGGCAACACTGACTTAGGAATTCATCTGTGCTTCACAACATTTTAACAGGCCAGAGAAAAACCCAAAAGGTGCTTGATCAAGACTTCGGAACTTCCCCCAGAGATTTCTGACTCAGCAGGTCAACAGTAAGAGCCAGGAAAGAGCAGTTTGATCAGGAGCCACAAGTGATCAGAGGCTGGTGGTCCCAGGACCACACCTCAAGCAAGCCCAGCCGGGAGCCCCATGTAGATGAAGAGCCAAGAGGGAGGAGAGCCAGGCCTTTGGAATTCTCAAGTGGGTTAGCACTGTTTATAGTCAGGTCCACTGCTCCAAGTGTATTGCCTGCTAAATTAAAAATTCACCACGCAGCACCGACAGAAGGTTCACGAGAAAGCCCTGACAATGCTAATGGTGGTAATGGTGGTAATGGTATTCCTTGAAATGGAGCCCCTGTGTGGGCCTCTCTGCCTTCTCCAAGATGGTTGCAGGCCCCCTCTGCTTCGTCCTCTTCTGCTCTGGGGAAGGAGCATCTCCCCTCTAGTTGCTTTCATTAGAAACAGCCTTCCTTATTCCCCATTAAAATCGTCCAATTCCTCTCTATTTCATTAGAAACAGCCTTCCTTATTCCCCATTAAAATCCTCCAGTTCCTCTCTATTTCTTTTTTTATTTATTTTTTTATGCGTATGAATGTACTGTCTGCATGTAGGTTTGTGCACCTGTGTAGTGCAATGCCTCAGAGGTCAGAAGAGAGTGTCAGATTCCCCTGGAACTGGAGTTAAAGACGTTTCTCAGCCGCCTTGTGGGTGCTGGGAATTGAACCCGGGTCCTCTGCAAGAGCAGTCGGCGCTCCTAACCACTAGGCCATCTCTCCAGCCCCTGTTCTTCAGTATTTATGTTAAGAAATTAAATTAGCAGCCAGGCATGGTAGTGCATGGCTATAACCTTGACACTTGGTAAGCAGAGCGTTGCAACATGCAGACCAGCCAGGGCCAAAAACAGACATAAATAAATAACGGTGCAGGGAATGCAGCCCGCAGGGTAGCGCTTGACTGCCTTACTTGAGAACCTTGGTTTGATCCCCCACTATGCAAGCCAGGTATAGTGGTGCACACCTATAATAACAGTACTTGGGAGGCAGAGGTGTAGGACAGGAATTTCAAGGCCATTCTGCATTACACAACAAGTTTAAGGCCAGCCTGACTTCATGAGATGCTGTTTTTAAAATATATGTATATTCATAAATAAACATTTGCTGCTACATTGGGTATAATAACTTTATATTTTTACTGCCACATGTGTTTTTTCAGGTAAATTTTGCACAAGTATGATGTAAAAACCACAAAAATAGACATCAGAAGATGGAAAAACCTCCCATGCTCATGGATTGGGAAAATTAACATTGTAAAAATGTCCATTTTACCAAAACTCTTGTATAGATTTATGCAATTCCAATCAAAATCCCCAAGAGTTTCTTCACAGGCTTGGAAACAAAAGTCCTTAAATTCATTTGGAAAAACAAAAGACCCCAAATAGCCAAAACAACCCTGAGCGAAAAGAGCTACACAGGGGGGATCTCTATACCAGACTTCAAACTATACTACAGGGCTATAGTCATAAAAACAGCCTGGTACTGGCACAAAAACAGACCTATTGACTAATGGAACAAAACCAAAGATCCAAATCTGAGCACATAAAATTTCAGCCATCTTATATTTGACATGGGGGCCAAGAAGCCACAATGGAGAAAAGACAGCATCTTCAGCAAGTGGTGTTGGCAAAACTGGATCACCACTTGTAGAAGAATGAAATTAAACCCCTACCTCTCACCCTGTACAAAAGTCAACTCCAGATGGATCAAAGACCTCAATGTGAAACCCCAAACTCTGAAGGTGATAGAAGAAAAAGTTGGCAGCAGACTACAAGACATAGGCGTAGGGAAAAAAAAAAAAACCCACAAAAATAAGACACTAATCACACACACACACACACACACACACACACACGCACCTAAATATACACAAACTACATTAACACAGAAAGCGTAACAGATTTAAACTAAAAGAAGAAAATCTGAAGAAAAGACTAACAAATTATAAATAACAGAAGCTGAAGCACGCAAAACACAGAGATTTCAGTGACATTAAAGAATTACTTCTTTTTAAAGCTTTATTTAGCCGGGCGTGGTGGCACACACCTTTGATCCTAGCCCTTGGGAGGCAGAGGCAGGTGGATCTTTGTGAGTTCAAGGCCAGCCTGGTCTACAGAGTGAGTGCCAGGCTAGCTGTGGCTAAATGGAGACCCTGTCTCAAAAAGACAAAAAAAAAGCTTTACTTATTTTTATTTTATGTGAATGTTTTCCTGCATATATGTATGTACATACATATGTCTGTATACAACATATGTATAATGCTGGCAGACACCAGAAGAGGGTATTGGATCCCCCATGGTTACAGACAGTTGTGAGCTTCCATGTGGGTGCTGGGAATCAAACCTAGGTTTTCTGCTAGAGCAGCCAATGCTCTTAATCACTGAGCCATCTCTCCAGCCCCAAGGTATGGCTTCTTAGCAGAATACTACCTCACTGGACGTTAATTGAACATGAGAATTTAGAGAAGGGCTATCAAAGACAAGAATGAAAACCGAATCGAACACCAGTCTCCAAATTTCCAGCTCTCCTTAATAAATCTGGCAAATTCCCTCCACAATCCATAATGGCTGAAAATGTTGGTGTTATTTCTATGGTGAAATCTTTCAGCATGGAGTCCGCACTCTAAACATGCATCTGTATTTAGGCAGCTTCCTAAGTAACTCTAACTGCAAGGTCAGGACAAATACACATTTCAACAAAACAAACATTCCCAATTGCAGGCTATAAACTGTTCCAATATTTACTTGATAACCTGACACCTATAACACTTGCCTCTCTTTTCTCTCAAAATAATATTCTTGGGGGTTTTCCTCTTCTGTAACAATAGATCCTGTTACTAGGGACCCAGGGAGATAAGCGATGTTCCAGAGATAGGGACCTGGGACTCTGAACCAGGCCTGCCCAAGGAGACTAGGCCCTGGAAGCGGGAGTCTGTCTTACTGGTTTGCTCTCTTCCGCTGGCTGCATGGATTGCTCCATCTATCAAATGCTTGTCTTGTCTATCTCCCAGGCACCATCCTGCTCTGAACACACAGTCAACACCCTTGCCAGACAATGCTAATGCTGCAGTAGAGATGCCAACAAGCCCGTTAGCAAACAAACACTTAAGAGCAAGGTTGAGTCTGTGAAGGAAAACAGGCCAGAGAAAAACAGAATGATAAATTGCTAATTTTAAGCAGAATGGCCAGAGAAAGCTTCTCTGGAGACCTTCGGGTAGAGGTGAGGGAAACGCCACAAGGAGGGCAGCACCCACCCCGCCCCAGCCACATCCATGCATTAGTCAATGTAAGAGGTTGCAGCTTGCTCCTATGCGAGCTGATGATCATTGCGGAAATTTAAAGGAAGGAAGGAAGAATCCCACAAGGCTGAACTGCTTCAGAAGCAGCAGAGCAAAGGGGAAACAGAGAGGGACATGTCCTTCGGTGTGGCCGACACAGAAAGGGCTGCGTGAAATAGGTCACACAAAGAGAAACGAAGAACCCAAGGAAAGGAAGAGTAATAAATTCTTCCACAGTTCTCTTTCCATAGATGATCGCTGAATATAATAATTGATAACACCATCTGACGTAAAGAAGGTAAATTGAAAGGGGGCAAGACTATAAAGTTTATGAACAGATACAACCTACAACCTTCTGTTCTTTATAAAGAAAGGGTGGCATGTGCACCTTTTAACACCAACATTTGTAGCTCAGAGATAAAGTGTCTACCTACATATATACACAAAACCCCATCTTCAATCTTCAAGACCACAAAAAACAAATTAAGATATGTATATTTAAAAAACGACATCACATTATAGTACAGGAAGCAGTCACTTCAGAAGTTTGCAAACATAGTCAAATAAGCCTTTGGCATTAAAAGAAAATAAACATCTGAAAATCTAAAGGTAGAGAAAAGCCATAATCTACTTCAGATTAAAAGACATAATAAAATCATCACTCTTTAGTAGCTGTGATTAGAGTTTGGGTAGAACTTCAATCACTCATGCTTTTAATCTGAAACTGGTCCTTAAAAGCTGTAATGAATTAAATAACATACCACCCACAGAATCAATTGTAAAAATACATGTCACTAAAAGCATAATGACTCAACCCACTTCCTCGGTTTTCCATAATCCACTTGACCCCCTTCCTGTCACCTAATATAATCACTGGTTGTTTCCATTAACTTAAGATTCTCCCTATTATGCTATCTGAAGTCACAGAACTGGTTCTTCCAGAGTCGAGGGACAACTTTATCTATGTCACTATGTACAATTGAATTGTCAAAATGTAAAGCAGACAGTGATTCAATTCGTGGCTTCATGGATTCCACGAGTTGAGTGGTGTCCATAGACATGGAGACTAGAATGCAAGTCTAAAAGTATTTGTGTGTGTGTGTGTGTGTGTGTGTGTGTGTGACACTCACTGACTGGTAGCCAGCTGGAATGATTCCTAGAGATGTGATTCCAAGCTTGATGAACAAGGCCTCTCACTTCTGCACTCACCTGTAACCTCACCTCTATAACTAACAACAAACTACAGAATGGATCTCAATTTCCAAAGCATTTGCACATATGGAAATCTCATCTGATTCCCCCAGCAGCCTTTGGACCTTATAATTATCCAAAATCACAAAAAACACATTGTGAAACTGAGTCCTGAACTCAAGAACTGAAGGCATAAAAATGGGTTTTTGGCTCCATTTGACCTTAAATTGGAGGCTACCAACAGGACATTTTAAATAAAAATCAGGACAAAGGACACAGCTCCACAGCTCAGCTCTTGCCCAGATAGCCAAACTACGGATGAATCCTCTGTGCTGAAAAAAAAAAATCACTAGAGAGATAGATGGTTGAAGAGGAGCCAGTTTAATTCCCAGCACCCATACCAAGTAGCTCACAATTGCTTACAATCCCAATTTCAGGGGATCTGATGCCCTCTTCTTGCCTCCAGGGGCACTGCACTCATGTGGTGCACATACACACAGTTAGGCACACATATACATAGATATATTCTTTTTTTAGATCAGCCTTTTCTGTGAACTCCATGTACTGACAGGGTTATCAGCTGTCCTGTCCATTGTCTACTGTATAGTCACTATTTACAAGCAGATAGTCAAACAGTTTAATGAGGTAAGTAGCAAATTAATTTTATTTGGTTCTAATTACAAGTAAGGAGTGGTATGTAATCTTTGGTACAAGGTCACATGCAGTTAATACAGTCAGTAGTGTGTTTCCCACTAATGCGGGTCCATCTGACTTCTATACTGAACCAAGAGGCTAATCTAGCTGAGGGTGGGAGCACAGTAAGGTACAATCTGTGCCTGAGAAAGCTTTGACTAGCAAGGTGACTCCTAGCTCATTTCTCATCTTTAATGCTGGAATTTAGCTGGGAAATATTGGGAAAAAAAATCCGAAAGCAACTTAAATTTACCTCTCAGCATCTTTGCTCTGTGGTGCTGTGTGTGTGTGTGTGTGTGTGTGTGTCCATGGATATATAATATATATATATATATATATATATATATATATATATATATATATATCTCCCCATATGTGAACTCCATGTACTGACAGGGCTATTAGCTGTTCTGTCCATTGTCTACTGTAGAGTCACTATTTACAGGCAGATAGTCAAGCAGTTTAATGAGGTAAGTAGCAAATTAATTTTATTTGGATAAATATATATAATTATATATATATAATTTTATTGGATACATATGGATATATCTATCTCCATGTATGTATATATAGTATGCCTTATTACAACCTAAGGAATGCTTTCAGTAGTTTTTTATCAACCAAACGAAATGAAAATCACATCTAGGAAAACAATATTGTTTATGGATTGTCTGGCCCTTCAGGAAATTTACATTTGGCTACATTCTGTGAAAATACCGGCTTCTCTTCCAAGTTTGTCGCTTGAGTGGTGTGGAGGGTTCTAAACATAACAGAGATTACATGTGTACAGAGCTGATCACCTACAAATGCACTGCATTGATCCATGTGATCATGGCAGTAAACCTCCGTGCAAGGCACCATGGGTTACCTTAGCTCACAAAGTACTAAGTGGATTGAGACTCAAAAAAGTGAACTAATCTGACCAGCGTCACTAAGTAAAGGAAGAATGCAGGCCCAAGTCCTGCCGTCTGGAACCATGGGCATATTTTCACTCTAGGACTTGGTCTGAAATGCATCACGTAAGGAAATGTTCTGACAACTCTGTGCAGGAAACTCACTTCCAGCTGCACTAGGAAGAATTCCTGCTGTTTCTACAGTGCTCCCTCCTTATCCTGCCATCAATAAGCTCGGTCAGTTCTGCACTTGTCATGCACGAATGCAGGCTGGAGCCAATCAACCCTCAACATCCGTCCGTGCATGCTGGCAAGCATGGTTATCCCAGGGCTGGGGAAGCAGGGAGATGATCCTTGGCACTGGCCGACTGACTGGCTGGTCTAGCCAAATCTCCGGGTGCTATCCAAGATCCTGTCTCCAAAAGTAAAGTCCAAGACAAATGAGAAAGATAGTGATTTGATCTCTGTACCTCCACAGGCATACACACACACACACACACACACACACACACACACACTACACAACACACAAGTACATAACACACACACAAAAAAGCCGAACTATGTACAGATAATCTCAACTTCCTGAGTTGTACAAAAACAAACAACAACAACAAAAACAGTCCACAAGACCTACTTAAGGAACCCATCAATACAATTCAAAGTGAACAGGCATGGAATTGGTCCTGCTACCAGCTAGATGTGTTGTAGAGAAAAGGAATATACAGGCAGGAAGAGCCGGGCTTGCTGGAGCACAACTTTAATCTGAGCACTTAGGAGGCAGAGGCAGGCAGATCTCTGTGAGTTCCAGGCCAGCTGAGGCTACAGGGAAAGTCCGTCTTAACAGACAAGTAAACAAAAATAAAGGGAAGACAAATCTTGGAAAAGTAGAAGTAGCAAGAAGCACCTCAAGCTATTGACGAGAGAACTTCTCAGCTTCCTGCACCACTGGGACCTGAGGCAGCCTCTTGCCAAGGTTTTCTACAAATATCCGTCCCCACCCACCAGGTGACACAGTGTATCCATCCAACAGTGTCTCCCAAGCCAAGTGTACTGTTGCTTGACATGTTCCTTTAATATTCATTGTTTTAAAGATTTATTTTTATTGTCTGCATATGTGTGATTTGCCTACATGTATGTATGTGTACCACATATGTGCATCACCCATGGGGGTCACAAAGAGGGTATTGGATTCCATGAAACTGGAGTTAGAGATGGTTGTTGGCCACCATGTGGGTGCTTTTAACCTCTGAGCATCTCTCCAGCCCCATCTTTAATATTCTTGATAGACACTTAGGGTGTGGTTATATCAGGGCTTCTTAAACTTTTTCTACTCATGGCTCATTTTCATCTGGGAAATTTTTTTATGGCCCCAGGCACTTAGGTATATAAAAGAACTATGCATATGAAACATTGACTGATAATAAATCATAAAGAATTTTATTTTAAAATAACTATTTTGGTATACATAAAATTCACCATTAACAATGAAAATAAATTTATATCCTACAGAGATAGCTGTACTTGTTTATCTAACACAATACAATTAAAAGATACACTAATCTTTTATTTACATGCTGAGAAATCAGAGTCAAAGCATACTGAGTCTCTTTGTTCTATAAGTAAACCATTGTAGGAAGGTCCAGTTTGAATTGGGGGCTAGTTCTCAGCTAGCACCCTTCAGGATACCACGTGGGTGGGAGTCAGGGGACTTCTCAGACCCCACCCCAAGAAGAAGCAGACAATGTGGCCCAGGTGCATGATGCTGGGTGGGGAAGCAGTATGCAGTGGTACGGAATTGGGGGTCTGTGATTGGCTCTGGGAGCTGATGTCATTTTGCTTATAAAAGCAGGCTGTAGCAGGCAATAAATCAAATTCTCCATTACCAACATTACAGAATTCCCAGCCATCATTTCTTGTGTGCATAAAGCCCCAAGCAGGCCTGCGTTTCGTTCGGGTGGCCAGTGGGTTGGACAGCAGTCCCTAGACCACCAACCTGGATAGCTGGTGTGGTGAAGTGAGTTGTGAGTGGACATAGGCTGAAGATAGGCCATCAGCCATCAGCCTGAAATTCCTGTCCAGGGGCCAGCAGTCTCTGGGCAGGTGGGAAATGTTCTGTTGTCCCAGACTAAGGACCTGAGTTGGAAGTACCTCCCCAGTCGGGTTATGAAAGTAAATGACTGACCTCTGCATCGAGAAGTCAGTTGTCTACAGTGGCCGCAGGCAGGTACTGTGCTCCCCTGCCCTTAGCAGGGCTGTGTTGTACCTGCTCATAGCAAAGGAAACTTCCTACAAACCGTGATGTTTCTATAAGAACAGAAAATTCTGTACAGTAAAAACACTGCAACTTGTAACCTAACAATAGTCTGGCATCTGAGCTGAGGCATTTCAGGCAGCATTCAGTGGCCTTGCATGGCATGATGGCACACACTGTGTGACATGCACACACCGCCTGTTCAGAACCCAGGCTGCAGTGAGCTCCTGTGACACAACACAACACAACAGAAGCATTGCCAGGAATACCTCTACTTCATTACATGTTGGATTTTTGAATTAATTTTTGGTCATCACACACACAGAAAGCTTCTACTGCTGCCAAAATTTTCACAAGCACAAGTCAATTATGCTTCATATTCATTTTTAAATTCCTTTAATCTATCTTTAAATACAGATTCCTATTAAAATTTCTATTAGAAAATGAAGAAAAGATTTGATCAGACATTTCACCAAATAGGACTCAAGTACGGCAAATAACACATGAAAAGATATTCAGTGTTGCCTCTCAGGAAATGCAAATCAAGTCTATAATGATATATCTCTTCACTCTTACAAAAACACCTAAAATAAAAATGAGTGGCAACAACAAATGTTAGTAAGGTTGCTGAGAAAAGATCACCCAAAGATTTCTGGTGGATGTGTAAAAGGTAGAGCAATTATGCAAAATAGTGTGCTAGGTTCTTATAAAATGAAGCATGTAATTACCAAGCTATCCAGCAATTTTACTCTTGGGCATTTGTTCCAGAGAAGTGAAAATCATTGTCCACACAAAAGCCTGTACACAAGTGTTCATAGCAGCAGCTTTAATGAAATACCCCAAATCTATAAGAGCCCAGCTCTCCTAAGAGGTGGATGGTTAAAAAAAACTGTGGTACTCATGAGCCATGGGAGGGTGTTCTGTAGTAATCAACAACCTGGCTGAATCTCCAGTGAATTGGGGAGTGTTTTTAAAACGTAGCCCAAAACAACTATATGATTCCACTTATGTGTGTAAAGATTTTTTTTTTAATGGAGAACCAATTAGTGGTCTTTAAGGGTAGAAAGAGCATGAGGAGGAAGAATGGGAGGAGAGCTATGACTATGGTGTGCTGAACACCTCCACAGCTTTACAGTGATGGTAAACTGCAAGCCTGCAAATACAACAAAATTATACAGAACTGAATACACTCAAGTGAGCACACTCAAACCAGACCTCCAAGGAAGACCAGTAGCTGGCATACATGTCACTATCCGCATCTTACAGGCTGAATTTATTATGATTTCAATTAAAAATCAGATCAGTAACAAGTATTTGCTAACTTAGCTTTCTAAAAATAGGGGTGAGGAGGCTAGACAGACGATGGCTCAGCGGATAAAAGCACTGGCTGCTTGTGCAGAGGCCCTCCGTCCAGTTCCCAGTATCTGCATGGTGGCTAACAGTCATTGCTATCCCCAGGTCCAGGGTATCTGATGCCCTCTTCTGGGCATGGCAAGCACATGGTGCACTTAAACACATGCAGGCAAAACACTCATACACATAAAATTAAAAAGGTGGTTTTTGGTTTTTTTGAGACAGGATCTCCCGATAGCCCCAGCTAGCCTGGAACTCATTATATAGCCCAGTCCAGGCTGGCCTTGATCTAACAATAATCCACCTGCCTCTGCCTCCCTGGGATTAAAGGTGTGTGCCACTACACCCAGCATAAATAAACTTTAAATAAAAATAAATAAATAAATAAATAATAAAAATAATGTGCACCAACAAGATGGCTCAGTGAGTAAAAGCCGGACAAACCCAAGCTGGGTCCCTGAATCCCATGGAAGAAGGAGAGCACTGACTTTCAAAAGCTGTCCTTAAGCCAGGCATGGTACTGTATGACTCTAATCCCTCACTGGGGAGGCAGAGGTTGGCCAATCCCTGTGAGTTCAAGTCTAGCCTGGTCTACATAGTGAACTGAAGACCAACCATGTCTATCTAGTAACCCTCTGCTTCAAAAAAAGTTGCCCTGTCAACTACACATGCACACCACATCATTTCATACATATACACATCAAATATACACACATGATAATACATTTTAAGAATATTTAATTTGTTACTTACATTGGTTCTTTGAAACAGCAATTGTTTTCCCTACGCGATTGGTCTACCCCTAAATGCTAGTACATACACTGACGGTGACTAATTAAAATTAAGCTCTGAATTTTCAAAAGCCTTAAGCGAAAACGTTCTAATTAGGAGCTCCCATTGCATGAAGTGCTAGGACAGGCACATCCACCCTCGGCTCCTGTGGGAATGGGAGGTGGGACTGACCCAGCTGTGGGGATGGTGAGACTGCATTCTCCAGAGTTTTGGCTACACAAGTGCGCATGTCTGCCAAAACTGAAGGAATGCACCAGTGAGATGTGTGTCCTCCAGTGTGTAGAAAGCTCACATGAGAAACGGCAAACAAAAGCAAAACAAAGCTTAAAATACTGACGTGAAGTCTCCAGGCAGGCCCTAAGCCGCCATGGCATTAAACACATGGCGGACACCAAACAGAATGGTTAAAATAAGCTTAGAATAATGTCATCTCTTTCTCATGAATTCTTCTCAGAGAAAGGAAATTGCTATCGACGGAGTCACCATGAAGCAAATTTGTATAAAAAGTATCATTAAACCAGACTAAATTAAATTAAAACAGATGTAATTAGGGCACTCGGAAAGTCATTTTGGCGAACACTCTGTTTACAAGCAGTATAGCTGTAGCAACCGCTGACCTCAGGCGCTTTTAGCTGCTGTTATATTAATTATTACATGTGCTTTTCTATTCCAGCTCAGCTATCCTTTGCAAGTCTGAGTAGCTAATGTTCGGCTGCCAAGGTTATTTCAAATGAGTCTCAGATCCCACAGAAGGGGAAAAAAAAAAAGCCCTGACATCCATGTATTGATATGGATGTATATTTAGCCTGTGGGATGAGATGCATGTTTTTCCTCTATTCAATCATGACTATATTCTACTTAGGATATATTTTATTTATTTATTTATTTATTTATTTATTTATTTATTTATTTATTTGGGTTGAACAAAAAGATGTGTGGTGGACCGTCGTTACTTTTAATTATACCAGTAGAACCCAACCCTGTTCACTTAATAGGCTTCCCCTGCAGAGACATGTTTGTTTAATTGGCCAGACAAGTCAAGACGCTGATGAAAATTACTGCTTGACCCTACAAGCGATTCCCACACAAATAACAATGCATGAAATTCTAGTGCCTACTTTCCGTTTTGGTCTAGGCTCTCTGTAACTACCTCACCCGTGGCTAAAGCTCACTTAGGATGATATTAGTGGTCACATCATGCCCCTTGAATGTTATTTTCAACCAATTTGCTTCTAGAAGTTACTACCAGTTTGAATCTCCACTGTGTTTCAGTCCTTCTTCTGACACTTCAATCTCACACACTACCATTCATAAGATCCAGCAACCCCTGTGATTAAACCTTTGTTCACAAAGAAGCAAGACTTCAAACTCTTCTCCTAAGGCCTGGGTTTAGCAGCAAACGTATAACCCCAGCACTACAGGAAGGCAGAGGCAAGAAGATCAATGGAAGGCCAAAGCCAGCCTGCTCCAAGTAGCCAGTTCCAAGTCAGCCAGGGTAAAGTAAGACCCTACCTAAAGGGGAAAAAAGTGGGAGATGAGGAGACTCTTCTAGATATTAATTTGGGGGGGCGGGGGAGGCCCAAGGTTTACACCAGATAACAACTAGGATAGAAATTAAAAAAAAAAAAAAAAAAAAAAAAACACCTTGTGGGCTGGAGAGATAGCTCAGGGGTCAAGAAGCACTGACTGCTCTTGCAGAGGACCCGGGTTTGGTTCCCAGTATCCACATGGCAGCCAAGAACCATCCTTAACTCCATTTCTAGGGGCACCTGATGCCCTCTTCTGACCTCCAGCACAGCGTTGTACAACACAGGTGCACAGGTCTCTGACTAGAGTGAGAAGGCAAGCAAACCCTCTAGCTGTCCCCGTCCACGCATCTGTTTTCACACGCACCTGTCCCTTCCCAATGGGCAGAAGAGCATACTGCGCTGCACCATGTTTATTTTTAAAACTCATCATGTCTTAACATCTGAAAAAAATCTGTTAAAGAAACCCTGCCTTATCCAACTAGGAGGACTAGGAATGCTGGTATTTCAAGAAGCCTTAATATTTTAATGACTGTGTCAGAAAAAGCACCATCAGAAATGTTTCATCTCAAGGAATCCTGATTGCCACCAACATGACGTCAGCATTGTGTGGTCTGTCTGCCCAGGGTGTTCGGTCCAAGGGGATGAACCATTCTCTCCACTCATGTAAAATTCTACACTCTCCACTTCATGATAAAATTGTACAGCAGGCACCCAAAGACACTGGTCTCCAGGCACAGAAGGCATAACACTCGGCTCTGGCTGAGCGCTTATACAGGTAATAACGAAAGGAGTGCGGAGACTGCTTAGTTGGTGACGCGCTCACCATGCAAGCATGGGGACCTGGGTTTGGAAATCTGGCACCCACAGGAAAACCCCAATATACCAGCACGTGCTGTGTGTGATGCCAGTGCTGGGGAGGCAGGGGCAGGGAGTCAATGAGACCTCATCTCATAAAGGAAGGCGGAAGATGATGAGGAAGACACCTGATGCCAAGCTTGGCCTGTGCACACATTAATGCACACACATGCAAATATGCCTCACCTGCTAGAGAAAGGCAGCGATCTAGGCACCAATAGGAGAAATGAAGGCAAATACCACATGTGCAAGACTAAGGGTCACTACTGCTGTTATAGAAATTTCCAAGAATTGCGCTGATAGCAGTGAGAGCAATCAAGTAACAAAGGAGAGGAGCTTTGGTAAAGTGCTCATTCATTCATTACTTCATTCATTAGTTCATTCATTAGTTCATCACCTCTCGTTTATTAAGCACTGACTGTGCACAAAGCACTGTTCTATGGAGAAAAAAACACTCTAGGAAAACATACAGGCTCTTTCTTTCCAAAGGGAAACCAGCCCTCAGATAAAGAGTTGATTCACACAGATTCTAAATGTAAGCTATGATGTCATTTAAATTCCTTCCCCCCAAATCACAAAAGATGTTTTCAGTTCTTTAAGTTAGAAACTTGGTCTGCCAGAGTTTGGTGACGTATAGGCATCTTAAAGGCTCCTCCCACATGTGGGTCCTTCAACTATCCTGTGGGTGACAAGTTAGGATACTGCATCGTCTAGTAAGAAGATCCAGTCCAGCGAAAACAAAATCAATTCTCTTCTGTACATTTGCAACCTGTGACTTTCCTTAAAGAATAAATAGAATGAGGGCAAGGCACTGAGATGGAAGGTATGCAACCCAGACGTGCCCTCAGCTATGGAAGGTGATAGATAAGCTTTATCAAAACTCCTGTGCGTGCATGCGAGCATGTGAATTCATGGGGAGGCCAGAGGACAAATTTGATATCATCCTTAGAATCACAATCTACCTCCTTTGAGACCAGGGGACAAGAGGGACAGAACAGCTGGTCAGTACACTCCAGGGACCCTCTTGTCTCCACTGTGATTACCAGCATGCATGCATGCACAGCCATACCTGGCATTTTCACATGGATTCTGGGCACTGAGCTCATAGCCTGGACTACAGGAAACCCTGTCTTAAATGTTTTAAGTACAAGAGATGGGAGGAAGGAAAAGGAAGGTGGGAAGGAAGACAGGGATTGAGGAGGAAGGGACGCAGGGAGGGACAGAGGGAGGGATGCAGGAAGCCCACACCCTCCACAGTCTGTTTCTCTTTGCAGTCCTAATGCCTATATGTTCTCACAAGAATCACTAATGACAAAGGACAGATCCTGGGGGTCCCTGCTCCATTTGGACAGCGCTGCAGTCACACATACTCAAAACCGTACAATGCAGTATGCCACAGAACACCCGACGAAGGAGGCCAAGTGCCCTCTGCAGCTTCCTTTCTCTATCAGCTCCTCCTCCTGGGGTTCAGAGGGCAAACGGCTACGCAGTTCACCTGTGGAATGTTTCTATTCAGCCCGGACAGTCACAGACGGTCCACTAGGGAATACTTTGGGTATAATTGAGCCTTAAAGTTAACCAGGGGTGCTGTGAGTGGTGGAATCATACCTCTAATCCCTGAGGAGATAGAGGCAGGCAAATTTCTGTGAGTTTGAGGCCAGCCTTGTCTTCCTCATGGATTCCAAGCCAGCCAGATGTACACAGTGAGTCCTTGTCTCGAAAAAATAAATAAGCGAACTAGTAATGACTTCTGGTTCAAGGTTGGAGCCTTACAAGAATTAGTAGATGATACTTCAGCACAAGGAGGTAATAATCCTAGAAACTTGTTAACACATCTTTAAAAGGATTTGGGAGCAGGCTGGAAGAGGGGAGATGATAAGGACAAATGCAGACAAGAAATAAAACTATGGTCCCTGGCTTCAAATGATTCAGCTCCACAATGATGTGAAAGTGATACGCATTTGAAAGAGTACTTTGAACTTTGACCTCTTCCTCAGATAGTAATGTTCTGGGTGGTCCACGACAGACACCGTGATCAGGAAGGGAAGCCCCCAGTGCTCTACCGTGCCTGTGCGGCTGAGCTGAAATGTCCTGTGGGTCACACACATTAACTGAGCTTCTGACTTATACTTAGAGCATGTTTGCTGAGGCTAATCCCACTGTAAACAGAGCAGCACCCCCCCCATACACACTGAAACACCATGTACACTACTACAGTCACTAGAAAAAACCTGATGCTCCAGAAACTTTCTTAATAACCTTTGGAAATCAGGAGAACAGAAAAGAGAAGGGTCTGGGGAGACGGCTCAGTGGGCAAAGCTCTCACATAAATGAAACACCAGCCAAGAGTGGTGGCACACACCTTTAATCCCAGCACTCTGGAGGCAGAGGCAGGCAACCCTCTGTGAGTTCAAGGTCAGCTTGGTCTACAGAGCGAGCTCCATGCCAGCTGGTACTAAAGGTTGACCCTGTCTCAAAAAAATACCAAAAACAAAAACAACAACAACAAAAAGAAACACCAGGCATGGTGGCCCGTCCCTTTAATCCTAGCACTGGGGAGGTGAAGGCAAGAGGGTCCCAGAGCTCAAGGGCCGGGGTAAGCTGTAGGTATAATGTCTCCAAAAGTAAGGTGAGGAGCGACAGAGAAAGACGAGATGGCACAAGCCAACCTCTGGTTTCCACACAGTGCACACATGCATGCACACACACACACACACACACACACACACACACACACAGTACCCACACAAAGAAGACAAGAGGGAGGGGTTTGTATCCGAAGACTCTTAAGTTCTAATACCTGCAGCGTTAATAAAAAGGGAGGACTGCGAAGTAGCTAACATCCCTTTCTCTGGGTGGGAGGTGAAGAGGGCAATGCGTGGATGACCGCAGGCCTGATTCCGTTCACCCACATGGATGGTACCACTAAGAAGAAGTGCACCCTCTGCTCCACACAGCAAGAACAGCCTGATCACTTCAGACAGCAAATGCTTGTGCCAACTGAGTACTGCACTCAAGAGAGAAGGGCTTTCTAGAGGGCACATTTCTCAGTGGGGAAAAAAAATCTCCACAGTTCATAAGCCACTTTAACTTGCCATTGTGTATTTTATAGACATCTCTGAACAATTAAAACCCTGTATTGCAAATTGAAATTGCTCATGACTAGTTGCAATTTTTACTGCCACACACGGAGTCCCCAGGAAGCATTATTGATTTTAAGGGCAGTTTGTTGCTCTCTGGTGATGAGTTGTTTCCAAGAAAATATTAGAGATGGTCTCCTCGGTGGAAAGTGAGCTCACCACAGCCGAGAGAGAGGAGGAGTGAGGGAGAAGGTCCCGGGGGAGAAGCAGATCATGACGGGAACAGGGCAAAGGGCACAGCCTCAAAGTCCCAGGAAAAGAACTCCTGAGCACTGCAAGGAAGGTGGGTGTGACTTCTTCAGAAAGGGAAAGCCAGGCAGAGTGGCTCACACTTGAGGTCACTTCCTGGGAGGAGGAGGCAGGAAGACTGTCGTAAAAACACAGGGCCAGGCTGGGCTCCATAAGCAGTCCAGGAGAGCCTGGGTGACAAAATCTGTTTGCTGGTCATGGTGGTGCACACTTGTCATTCCAGCACTTGGGAGGTGACGTTGGAGGAGCAGGAGTACAGAGAGTTCAAGGCCAGCTTGGGATACCTGAGACTGTCTCAAAAAAAACGTTAAGTGTGGAATCTCCAGGACTAAACCAAAACGGCCCTGTTTTCCTAGAAGACTGAGCTACGTAGGTAATCAAAAGTCTTGTGGACATGAATTGCCTTAAAATGGTAACCTGTGAAGTTTTAGAATTCTTTTTTCAGAGAGAGAGAGAGAGAGAGAAACACACGCACGTGCATCATAGGTTTGCAGCTGCAAACCCAGTGCCCCCAGAGGCCAGAAGAGAACGTGGGACAGATCCCTAGGAGCTGGAACTACAGGCAGTATAAACTGCCTGACACAGACGCTGAGAATCAAACTCAGGTCCTCTGTAAGAGCACCAAGAACCCCAACTGCTGAGCCATCTCTCTAGTTTGCAAAGTTTTAGAATTCTTATGTTCATCAGAACCATGTCAGAAAAAGTAGAGAGAAAGCCATTTTCGTGGTATTTCATTACAATATTTTAATAAGGGTTAGGCCTTCTACAAAAGCCTCATTAGAGAAGGCCTGGGGAGAAGAAAAGCAAACCTTTTTAAAAACCCAAGGTCTACAATCAGCTACTGGTGACAGCTCAAGTTTTGCAAAGACAACACCACGCACCCAGTCTCTCATCTTCAATTCATGTTTCCCGATCTAGATTAAAAACGCTGCCTAAACTTGAAAACACATCTTAATGTTTAATATTTTCTCACATTTTACACTTCTATAATTCTTTCTCTATTGGCAGCAGGTAGGAAGGGTGTCCTTTCCTATTTAAAGAGCTTCTTGCACAGATTTCATGGCCGTTATAATCAACTAGAAAAGTTGCACTGTTTGTTTCATTGTTTCTAATGTTTATTTATTTATTTATTTATTTATTTATTTATTTATTTATTTTTTGAGCAGGGCCTCATCTGATCCATGCTGGCTACAAACTCTCTGTGTTTATAGCCAAGAGTAGCCTTGAATTCTTTTTCCTCCTGCCTCCCCCACACACAAACAGTACAAACACTACCAAGTACAACACAATGCCAGGCCCTAAGGATAGCTTTTGAGACATACAAGATACACATTCCTGAAACAGCAATGTATAACATGAAAATGAAGTTTATTCTGGAATCTTAATGATTAACAGCTTTCGAGCTGGAGATATGGGTTAGTTGGTAAAGGGCTTGCCACACACATAGGAAACCCCAGAGTTCAGTTCCCAGGGCCCAAGTAAAAAGCCAAGCATGGTGGTTTGTGCCAGGAGGCCTAGTGCTCTGAGATAGAGTCAAGAAGATCCTTGGGGCTGGAGAGATGGCCTAGCGGTTAAGAGCAACGACTGCTCTTACAGAGGACCAGGGTTCAATCCCCGGCACCCACATGGCAACTGAGAACCATCCTTAACTCCAGTTCCAGGGGAATCAGACACCTTCTTCTTCTGACCTCCTCGGCACTGGACAACACAGGTACACAGACCTACATGCAGACAGTACATTCATACACATAAAAAAAAAAAAAAAAGATCCTTGAGCTAGCTGGCCAGCGAGTCTTGCTCAGTCACTGAGCTCCGGGTTCAGTGGGAGAGACTGTCTCATAAAATAGAGTAGGGGCTAGAGAGATGGTTCAGGGTCAAGAGTGTGCACTGCTTTTGCAGAGGACTTAAGATCGAGTCCCAGCACCCAGGAGGAACAACTCACAACTGTCTGTAACTCCGATTCCAGAGGATCTGATGCCCTGGCTCCCAAGAGCACTCCACTGCACAAACCCACACTCGGACCCATACATAAACATAATTATATGTGCATATATACATATATAGAACCTTGTCAGGCATGGTGATGCACATCTTTAATTTGAGCATTTAGGAGGCAGAGGCAGGCAGATCTCAAGTAGTTCGAGGCTAATCTGGTTTATATGGTAGTAAATTCCAGGCCACCCAGGGGTACACAGTAAGGGCCCTGCCTTAAAAAACAAAGTCCAAAATGATAGAGCAATGTGCCCAACATCAACCTCTGGCCTCTATATACATTCACACACATACATGTATGCACACATGAACACATACACATGTACATACCACACACATACAAAAGTGACTCCTATGACTAACAGGCTGGGGGTGTAGCTCAGCTGGAGAACAGGTCCTTCGCATAAGCAAGACCTTGGGTTCCCTGGCATCCAAAATAAGAAAATACTATTAATTTGGTGCTTTTAATTAAACCATTTCACAGGAGTCCCAGAGACTCGGGGACGTGCCTTCATGCTCGTTAGAAGAACTAGTGCCTTCACTTCTTCCACTGTCTCCAATGCCTTCTTTTGTAGCTCCACTGTTAAGACGAAGTCAGCTACACGTGGGAGGATGAAAGGAAAGAAAATCATGAAGGGAGGGAGAGAGGGAGGGAGAGAGGGAGGGAGGGAGGGAGGACAAAAACAGTTGACTAGCCATCCCCAAGACCTTTAGAAGCATCTTAATTCCTTTCTCCTAATTTTCCCTGAAAAAAATAGTCTCGAATGTTAAGTGGATAATAGATGGAGTTCAGGCTTAATAGAGGGCAGAGGGGAGGGGTGAGGGCAGGTACAAGAGTTCACAGGAAAGATGCAGTGAAGGGGAGGCCAGGCCTGCAGTTTACGAGCTAGGAAAAGACAGAGGACCCCCCTTTCCTCTGCAAGCTCTCCTCAGTCTTTTCGGGAGCTCCAGGTCTGAGTGAACCAAGCCAGCAGCCCACACATCTGAAAGGAGCCTCCTCCTCCTCCTGGTCTGCAGCTCAAGGTCACGGCTGGGGCTGCCACAAGGCTCACAGGCAGAAAGAAAACAGTCTCCTCTGAAGAAAGAAGCAACCAGCCAGGAAATAGCCTCTTGGCAAAGGGCTTCCAAGGAGAGCTGGCCTGGGTGATCCTCGAGTGGAGGCTCACACCATGAAACGGCTGTAGCTTACTGTCTGGGTTGTGATCCGCCCAGGTCCGGACTGCAACAACTTCTGCCCAGTGGGGTCGGCTCTTGGCCCCTCCCCTAAGCTTCTTGGTGAAAAAAGTAGGTCAGAAGCTTAAACGCAGTGACTGCTGTTTCAAATGGCAGATTCTGTCCAAGAGGTCACGATAATAAGGGACTTGAGCAAGCAGGCTTTTTAAGTTCTGGCGACTGCTACCACTGTGCAAAACTGGCTCTCCACCTTATCTTCTCAATTGCCTCCTTCGTTTCACCCTGTTGAATTCTGACCCTTTTCTGGACCCGTACAAATCGTTTCTAGAATCACTGTATCACATTTTATTTACTCCCTGCCTCTCCCTCCTCCCAGCCTTAAACTAACAGCTCTCTGCCAAAAATAAGAAAAAGAAATGTTGGTGTTTCAGAAAGTATCTGCATGCTTGACCCCTGCCAAAGTTTACAGCATAGTTTTATCTTGAGCCACAGTTAAGGATGGGGTGGACTGGGGGGGAGAGGGGCGCTTCTTTCAATAGATTCCAGCATAACCCTCCCACTTCCTGGGCTGACTTCTGCATCCCAGCAGAGAGAAGCTAAGGAGCCAGCTTGAAGAATCTTATTCCACTAAGACTAATCATGCGCTGGCCAGCTAACTCTGACACCCCCAGACAACTGACCAAGATCCACCCTGGGGCCTCAGCCCAGGCAGGCAGAGGGCTTGTCTCAGCTCCTTTTGGACCTTTCTGTCGCCCACACACACACTCCCAGAAGAATTGCACCTCCTCCTCTTCTTCCTCTAATCTTTCCCCTCCCCACTCTCCACGCATCTATTCCAAGTCCAGAGATTCAAAGACTCTGTACTCCAAAGGCAGTAACTGAAAGCTATCCATTTCTCAGCCCACACCTTCCGACAGCGGGATGGCCCTCCTCTGCACAGCTGTGGTAAACCCTGGGCTCCCCAAACCAGCCCGTCCTCAGCCACCACCTCTAAGAATGGGAAGGGAGGATGAGAACATGAGAAGGCAGGAAAGCACAGCTGTAGCCCACCCACCCTCAGCCACCCAGTCAACCCAGAAGCTCTAATTTGTTAACCTAGAAACCCCTAGGGCGCTGCAATCCAAGAGGCCTCCACCCTGCAGCACCTCTGATTACTTCTTTCCCTTCTAGTGGCCGAGGAGAACCAAGGGGAAATCAGGACAGCCAGGTTCAAAACAGAAATCCTGCACAAGCCTAGCTTGGCTCTCATAGGGCCCAGATTACAGCCAACACCTCCATGTCTGTCCAAATGGAAAGAGAAAATACAGGGTGCAGCCTTGGCCCCGCTGCCCAGACAGTGTGCCAGCTGAGCCTCAGCATAACCCCAAATTGCTCCTCAGTCCCCAGCTGGCCTGGCTTTTTTTTTTTTTAAGCCCTTTGGGATTTTCCAGTTCATTTGGTAAACTGACTCTTCCTCATCCTGTTCTTACTGTGCAGCAGCAACTGCTCTCCAAACTTCGGTGTTAAGCATATAAACATATACATTATGGAGCTGAGCATAGGCATGGATGGATTTCTCTAAGTTTCAAATCATTCTCAAATGACCAAGAAACCAAAGAGAGGGGTCAATATGTCATACTTCTGTCAGTGATTTAAAAAAAAAATCCACAGCTGGGATGGAGGCTCAGACAGTAAAGCCTTGGCAAGCCTGATGACCTGTTTAGTCCCTAGCCCCCATATTATGAAAAAAAAAAAAAAAAAAAAATACAGGCACAGCTTTCTGTGCTGGTGCTGGGATTAGGGGAGATGGGGTCCCAAGGGTCCTGGTCTGGTCTGGTCTGGTCTGCTAGCCTAGGCAAACTGGATTCATGAAAGACCCTGTCTCCAAAAAAGAAGGTTGAACAAGGGAGACATCTGACATTGGTGGGCACACACAGGAACATGTGCACCTACATAGCCATACATATATTCTTATTCTCTCTCTCTCTCTCTCTCTCTCTCTCTCTCTCTCTCTCTCTCTCTCTCTCTCTCTCTCTCATAGGTTGCATCCATCTAAAATCCATACCATACCTTGGCTGGTTTTAAAATGAGACTGAGTGGCACATAAGGTATTAACATATGTTAAACATATGGCCCTCAGTCCCTCCGTCTATCTAAATACAGATTCCATGTGGCCTAACTCAATGACTTCAGTGAGTCACACCAAAATGGCTGAATTGTTTCAAAAGGCATAAAATAGCAAAAGACTTCTTAAAAATAATTTCAGCTTCATAAAAATATAAATTAGTACAATGATTGTTGGCACCACAATGGCATTTCTTGAATGCATGGAGTCTGGCTGAATATGACAGTCCCTGGCTACGATTCAGGTCACTATCGTATTTGCATTTGGTTTCAACTCCCATCACACTCCGTTCTTCCTCAAGTTAAAGGGAAAAAAGGCTACCTCCAGACAAGCCAACTCCTACTTGGAATCAGAGATCTAACATGGAATCTGGTTTTCCTCTGATTCTTCCTTCTCCATTTCCAGGACTATTTAAGTACAAAAGGAGGAAGGAACCTGAAAGAATTCAACAAGAGAAACGTTCATCTGTATGGACTTCAATTTCCTACTCCAAGGCATAGGAGGAGGGTTCAATAGCTTAGCTGATGACCTTGTCCATCAAATGAACCAACCCAGGAAGGAAGCCAACCAACTTCTGCTTTAGTTTTGGTGGCAGCACTTAGCTAAGGTGTGGAAAACAGGAAATGTGTTTATAGTTATTAAGTGCGTTAACTACCTCAAAGGGCCACCTGGGTTCCTCCAGTCCCAGTCCCTCTCCTCTCCTCCCTTCCGTGGGCTAATCTCTCTCTCTCTCTCTCTCTCTCTCTCTCTCTCTCTCTCTCTCTCTCTTTCTCTCTCTCTCTCTCTCTCTCTCCTCCATCATTTTCCTATAGGTACTTATTTATATCTAGTAAAGAAAAGGTACTTATTTATATCTAGGAAAGAAAGTTTATGTACTTAATATGAAGTCTTTGTTCTTTTTCCTTTTCAAAATATTTTTATTTTATGTGTATGAGTGTATTGCCTGCATGTATGTAAGTGCACCCATGTTGTGTAGTATTCGAGGATGTCAGAGGAGGGCGTTGGATCCCCCTGGAACTGGAGCTAAGGACGGTTATTAGCCCCCATGTGGGTGCTGGGTCTTCTGCAAGAACAGCCAGTGCTCTTAACTGCTGAGCCATCTCTCCAGTGCCATCTTTGTTCTTTTCACAAAGAAACTAGAATCTAAAGCTTATAAGCAAGCATGGTGATGCATGCCTATAATCCTAGCACTTGAGGCAGAGGCAGAGGCAGAAAGCTTGCTGCAAGTTTAAGACCATCCTGGGCTGTATAGCAAGATCCAGAACAGCCAGGGCTAGGTATCAAAACCTGTCTCGGAACCAGTAATAGGATAAAATTTGTATGTATCAATGAGCCCTTAGAAATTCCAATAGAACTGAACATAAATAAATAAATAAATAAATAAATAAATAAACAGTAGGTTCGAAAAGAGATGAGTGTTAGACTGGGGCCATGCCTTAAGGGCCCTGACAGCAGTGGCCAAACTCACCCTTAAAGCCCTCGAGATTAACCTGCTTTAGCCTGTCACGGTATTCTCCACCCACTGCCTGTTGACCTTCTGAGTCACTCCTCCCTTTCTCTCCTCAGACCTTCACCAGTTCAGATCTTCCACCTACTATTTGTAGACAATCCCCAAATTATTCTGGCATCCAGCCCCGTGGAATCTATGGGACATAGTCTCTTCCTAACACCCTTTAATCAGCCCAATTACCAACTGGGCGAGAGGGACAGACTCCTCGTCAAAGGGGCCACGCAGACAAGGGATAAGTGGTTTTAGCTAAATAACTGCCTTCTTCTTCCCTAGAACCCGGCACCCTCTGTCATCTCCAATGCCCACCAGAGCCTACACATTGGCCCCAAGGCTCTATTCCAATTTCTGGAGCCCCTATTTGACCCCAGCAATCTCTGAACCCAGATTCTGCAGACTCACTCTTCCTGCCAGATGTGTGCCAAAACCAACCCGCAGGGGACTCCAGATACGCCAGCCTCTACACCAGCTCTGAGGACACCAACCAGACCAAGGCTGGCAAACTGACTTCACCTACATGCCCACTCACAAAAAACTCCACTATCTTCTAACCCTTGTTGATACCTTTACAGGATGGATTGAGGCGTTCCACCACCTCCAACGGTGGACCTGGTGGCCCAAACACATCTGGCGCACATCATTCCCAGGTTCCACGTGCTACAGACCATCCAAAGGGACAACAGCCCAGGCTTCATATCCAAGGAACAAATCTGTGAGGTCTCCAGAGTCAACCAAATGCTATGAACCTCTAAACCCAGAACCACCAACTCCCGACTCCCCCTCTCCCCCACACCATCCCTCCTCAGCATGAAGTAGCCGGATGTGAGCCAGTGCCCATATACCCAAAGAAGCCTGGGACAGGAGCCAAAGATGGCACTGACCGTAAGAGACCCAACCCTCCTCTTCCTGCCAAAAGCCTGTTCTGGAGCTCTCCAAACAAAGGAACGGGGACCACTAGCCCAGTTCCGTATTCCTGGCAAGCTCATCCAATCCCTCCCCTTGGTATAACCAGACAACCCAGCCCCTGACTGGGGGTCAGGGTTTTTTTGTTGTTTGTTTTGTTTAATAATAGGTCATAATTAATGAATAGAGGCATCCTTCATGCAAAACCAATTTGCAAGTAGCTATGCCCAAACTTATACAACCCGAGGCCCCCATTGTCCAGCTGGGGGAGCTTATATGTACTATCATGTTGATCAAATAAGAGTCCAGTTTTTACCATACTTGGACATAAGTTCAGCTATCGGCTGGCATGTCATCTTTGCTTGCCAGTGGACTATAAAACCCTCCTGCCCCAGACCTTGGGTGTGACTTCCCCGGACCTTTACCCCAGGACCAGTGACCCTCAGCTGGGAGCTGCTTCCATAAAACCTGCTTTTGATACTTTTTAATCTGGTCTGATTTGGATTTATTACATCAACAGAGAAACCCTTCAATGGAGAAACCATTCAATGAGTACACAGACTTCTAGGTCTTTGAGTGGAGTTAAATCATTTTAGCATCACTTGTTCAAACTGTCCAACAATCCTCACTGCTAAGCTAACTCATGGGTTCAAGACTTGCTCTTCAAGGTGGTACTACTGGAAGGTGCTGTGACCTTTGAGAAGAGAACATCACATGGGGAGTTCCTCAGGTCACTAGTAAACAGTGAAATGTGGGGCCCCAGGTCCTTCCTTTCCTTTTCACGACTTGACTATGAGGTCGCCAGACTACTTCACCTACCATGACCATCCAGCACCTAAAAGCAGTGAATCTACCCAATCATGAACTAGAACCTTTAAAACTTCAAACCACAACAAACCTCTTTAACTTCAGGTATTTTGCTATAACTACATGAACTTAACAGACTTATCCACAGGATCAGATTCATAAACACAAATGAATAATACTTATAATTCATTTCCTTTAAATTTTTTGACACTGCTGTAATAATCATAGCCATCAATCAGAAACCTACATTAAATGTTAATGTTCTGCTAGTTTAAAATGTTGGGTTTACTTTTCCAGACAAAGATATTTAGCATGTCCAGAATCCCTCTAATTCTACAGCCCAACAGTCACACCTTGAGCAACGTCTTCACTGACATGTCGGGAACCCCTTAAACATCCAGTGTTGAGTGGAGAAGGACCTAATAATTTGGGGGTGTATCTATCCTACACCCCAAATGTTCTATAAATAGTCCACCACTAAAATGCCTTGGGAAAAGATGGTAAATGAAACAACTTCCAGAGACACAAAGTTTAATCTTTGAAGGCACACATACATACCCTCCCTGCATGCACTGGGCATTCTGCTAGCCATAACTCGCACTTAGCTAAGAATGTGCTATGCTCAGATATGGCTTTGGAAAGCACAGCCCATGCCCCCAGCCCCCACCCCACCACAGCCTTTGCCAGGGAAGAAACTGAAAACTGTATCAATAAAAGGTGAGTTTGGAAGTCTATGTGTCTCCAGCATAAATTCCAAGACACAGAGAAAGGAATGAACAGAAGACTCTAGAAGAAGGGAGGACTGGGTTGCTACATCCCCTATGAATCAAACTCAGATTCTCCACCAGCATGGAGATGCTCTTTGAAAACTGCAAGTGCTTCGGGCTCCCTGCCCCCCGCCCCAGTCACATTCTGCTTCTTTCTACCCCAGAACTTGATTCTTAAAATTAAGAACTCGGGACTGGAGAGATGGCCTAGTGGTTAAGAGCACTGACGCTCTTGCAGAGGACCCGGGTTCGATCCCCAGCACCCACATGGCGGCTAAGAACCATCTGTAACTCCAATTCCAGGAGAACTCCAGTTCCAGGGGAATCCGAGACCCTCTTCTGACCTCCGCGGCATTGCACGACACGGGTGCACAGACCTGCATGCAGACAGTACATTCATACACATACAAAGATAAATAATAATAATAAAAAAAATTTTTTAATTAAGAACTCTAGTTTGAGGAGATGGCTTAGTTGGTGAAGTTTCATCCCTAGAACCCACGAAAGAGAGAAAGAAAGAAAGAAAGAAAGAAAGAAAGAAAGAAAGAAAGAAAGAAAAGAAAGAAAAGAAAGAAAAGAAAGAAAGAAAGAAAGAAAGAAAGAAAGAAAGAAAGAAAGAAAGAAAGAAAGAAAGAAGGAAGGGAGAGAAAGGAAAGGGGAAGGGGAAGGGGAAGGGAAAGGGAAAGGGAAAGGAAAAAGGAAAAAAAGGAAAAGGAAAAGGAAAGGAAGGAAGGCAGGCCAGGTGTGGTGGTGCACACCAGTAATCCAGTGCCAGAAGGGTCTCGGGGGGCTCCCCAGCCTCGTACCCTAGTCGCCTTGGCCAGTTTCATGCCAGTAAGAGACCTTTCTCAGAACACAAGGTGAACAGAAGCTGAGGAATGACACCTGAGGTGGTCCTCTGGCCTCTACATGCATGAGCGCACACACGCACGCGCGCGCGCGCACACACACACACACACACATACATACACAAATCCTGCCATCAGCCTATGATAGCTCTCAGAGTGTTTAAAAAAAATAAAAAAGAAAAAAGAAAAAAAGAAAAAAAACTAAAATAAGGAAAGCCATCTTATAGTCCATAAAAAATGCTTACCTGTAAGAAATATGGCTGAGAAATGACAGATTTTAAATCTCCTGTAATGTGATTATGGCTACCAGCATGAAAGGATTATTCTGAACTGGAATAGGACATTCAAGAACAAAACTCCAGATAAGACAAAATCCCAAAGAATCTGGCAGCATCTCCTACCTGAAGACTCATCAATCATCCGGGCAGCCAGGGATAATGCCTCGGCTCACCCACCAATGACTGAAACTGACGCAGATTCCTGTGCATTTAAACGAGGAATGCCATGTCACATGATGCAAAATGTAGCATCATGTGAGTGGAAAGGCCGTTAATAATCTGGAGCAGAACAATATATGTCAGTAAAGATGTTGCAATCCAGTGCCTCGGACACAGACCCTTCAGATGTTCCACAAATGGCCTTCAAACCATCAAGTTTCTGTTTCCTCTGGAGTTTCCATTTGCCAAAGCCCTCGGGATGTCCTGAAGACTTATGGGTGACATCACGTTTAGGCAGGATGCTCATGGGAGAAAAAGGCGCAGGCAGGTAAGGGGGGAAATGCAACAAGACATTCTCCAGGGCTTTCTAGAAAAGATAGGGCCTGCAAGACAATCAAACAGCATCAAAACCAAAGTGTTCACTATAGGAACTTCTATGGCCACTCCGCAGGGAGTGCAGAGTTTATGGTTTTCATAGGAAAACAGATGAACAGACCAGACAGGACACTGAGCTGGGTGAGGGACAGCCACCCCCACACGTGCCTTGCTCATGGATACCACAGGCTCATGGATACCGGGATGCAGGACAGAATTTCTCAGGAGATCCTCCCCAGTTTCCGAGCAATCAGTAACGGAGCTCTGGAGTTAGCCTCTGATCCATAGCCTTCGACAGACGCCTCAGGTTTGTCTCCCCTAGACAAACACGCATTCCCCTGCAGAGGACGCTGCCAGTCCCTGGAAGGACTTCAAAGCCAACGCCTGTGTGCTCACCTGTCTCCTGGTACTAACAAGAGCTCTGCACACCACACACCTCCTCCACACATCCTGGTCCCCACCAGCTGGCTCCCTCTCCCCACAGAGGAGTGAGCCAGTGGATATATCCAGGTAAGGCCATCTAGTACTTAGCGAGGTTTACAGCAGCTTTCCCACGTCTCAGAAATCCATTCACTTACAAATCAAAATCAGGAAGTCCAAAAAAGTGGCAGCCTCAAGGTTAGAAGTACAGGGTTGAGGGGGGTGGAGATATAACCTAGCAGTTAAGAGCGACAACTGCTCTTGCAGAGGACCCGGGTTCGATCCCCAGCACCCACATGTCGGCTGAAAACCGTCTTTAACTCCAGTTCCAGGGGAATCCGACACCCTCTTCTGACCTCCACGGCACTGCACGACACGGGTGCACCAACCTACATGCAGACAATACATTCATACACATATGAAAATAAATTAAAAAAAATTTTTTTAAATACAGGGTTGAGAGATGACTCTGTGACTGACACTCCTCTTCCAGAGGATCAGGTTTGATTCCCAACATCCATATCAGGGGGCTCACAACCACTGGTTAAGTCCAGCCCTAAACACACATGCACAAACCCAGCACTATTAATTAATTAATTAAAATTTCATAGACAAGATGGAATTCTAACTGCGTAGTGTGTGGTGTGTGTGTGTGTGTGTGCATTTGGTCTTTTTGAGGCAGGGTCCCCAGGTATCCCCAGCTGTCCTGGAACTCGCTAACTCACAGAGATCTGCTTGCCTCTGCCTCCTGAGTATTGGGATTAAGGTGTGCACCACCACTCCCGGCTACTGAATAATTTTTAAGTTTAAAGTTTTATTTTCTATTGTTATTATTTTTGTTTTTTTGAGACAGGGTCTTCCTGTAGACCCAGTTTAGGCCTGTGAACGTAAAACCATTAAAACACAAGCAGAAGTCAACTGATGTTTAAGTGAACAGGAACACAGCCCAGCTTCCCACACAGACTCCATATAATGGCTATTCAGAGCTGAGCTGGACACAGCTGGTGATACCAACAAACTGATGTCCTTCTAGAGGCATACCGGAGCCTTACCTGCTTAGCTCTCTCCAGACCTCTCCCCTAAACAGAATTAATCATCCTCCATCATCCTTCCTTCACTGTCTCACACTTAGTCATGAATATTCAACATTTCCCATCTTTAAATCCCCAGCACCTAGCAAAATGCCTGGCAACTTTAACTGCTATTCAGTGCTTGTCAGTAGAACTCTCTAAAGCCTACAGAGAATGTTTGCAGGAACTAAAACCTCTTGTTAAAAAGACTTTCTTACTGTTTTTAAACAAAAGTGGCTGCAAGTGCTTTTCAGGCCCTTAATCACATACTAAGCATAATCTCTTCTCCCAATTCCAAATATTACAAAGTCATAGTAACCAGGACAGCAATGCCATTAAAAAAAAAAAAAAAAAAAGATGCACTGACTGATGGAACAGACGAGAAAGCCCAGGTACTAGTAAAGCCCAGGTACTAGTAAAGCCCAGGTACTAGTAAACCCAGGGGCAGACATAGTCAAGAAGGCAAGAAAACAAAGTGGGAGACTTTCTCCTCTTCAACAGTGGTGCTAGGAAAACTGGATAACCACATGTCCAAGAATGAACCTGGGCTTTGAGCTCACATTGTGTGTAAAAATTAAAGCAAAATGATTTAGAGCTTTAAGGCCTAAAAATGTCAAATTACCAAGAGAATCAGAGGGAAAAGCCTCGCTGGCATCCGTGTAGGCAGAGGATTTTGAAAAATGACGTTGACAACACAAGCAGCAGCAGCAAAAGTCTGCAGAGCTACAGCAAACCAAAGGGCTTCTGCTCCGCAAAGGAAATAATTAAAATGAAAAGACAGCCATGAAACCAGAGAGAACATTTGTAAATCATATATTCAGGAAGTGGTTATTACTCAAAATATAAAAGGAATTCATATAACTCAATACAGGAAGAGAAAGACATTTTTCCAAAGAAGGCGTACAGATGGTCGACGGGAGCGTGGAAATTTGCTCAGCTCAACATCACCAATCACAGGGAATGCAAATGGAACCTCCACGACCCAGAGTGGCATTGCACACCTTTGATTCAGCACTTAAGAGTACCAGGAGTTCAAAGCCAGCCTCTGCTACATACTGAGTTTGAGGCCAACCTAGGCTACACAGGACCCTAAATTTAGAGTGACTATTGTCAAAGGGTTGAGTGACAGCAAGTGTCACGTCAGGGGTTCACGAGCTGTGAGATTATAAAGCAGGCATTGTAGAAAACCCTATGGAGGTGCTTCAAAATTATAGAAACAAAACTACTGTCTTTTTTTTTTTATGTGTATGAATGTACTGTCTGCATGTAGGTTTGTGCACCCGTGTCCTGCACTGCCACAGAGGTCAGAAGAGGGTGTCAGAACTGGAGTTAAAGACGGTTCTCAGCCACCATGTGGGTGCTGGGGATCGAACCCGGGTCCTCTGCAAGAGCAGTCGGCGCTCTTAACTGCTAGGCCATCTCTCCAGCCCCATGTACTGTGTTAACAATTCCGCTTCTGAGTATGTATCCAGTGGAAACAAAATCACTACTACGAGAAATGGCTGCACCCCAAAACACAATCAGTAAATAAATCCAACACTATTGCCAAAATATGGGCACAGCCAAAGTGTCAATCAAAGAATAAACAGATTGCACGACACGGGTGCACAAACCTACATGCAGACAGTACATTCATACACATACAAAATAAAATTTTTTAAAAAATTAAGAATAAACAGATAAAAAGTAGCATCTATAGACAAACCTACAACACATGCGTGTATATATACAAACAAACCATAGACTAACACTCAGCCATGTCAAAGGAAACTCTGCCATTTGTGCCAAGGCAGAGGAGCCTGGAAGACAGTATGCAGTGTCAAAGAAGTCAGAGACAGGAGAGCTGACACAGTGTGAGCTCACCTATACGCGGAATCTAAAGTCACAGCCAAACTGGTGGTGATTGCAGGCTGGAGGAAAGGGCAGACATTGCTTTAAAGGTACAAACTTTCCAGCGTAAAGTGAATAGGTGCCATAGACCACAGGTAACACCACGTTGGACTGATTACTTGAAATCTGCCCAGAGTGTACCTTAAGCCCTCTCACACAAACCCACATAAGATGGTGGGTGACTTGGTATGATGAAAGGTGTATTAATTGGACTGTGGTAATCATTACATAATGCATAGCAAATCTTCATTAAATATACCCTGAATATGTATATTTTTGTCAATTATCTTTAACAAAGCTGAAATAAAATAAAAGTTTTAAATTTTTAAAAAGGAGAATTACTCTTAACTGGAAATGTCCATAAACTTAATATTTCTTAAAAATTCTTTACTACCAAATCTGTGTGTGGCTGATTTCTTTCTAGTAAGTTCTTTCATATTCATAAAATATAAATACAAATAACTCTTTACAAAAATATATTAAATTCTTTTCATAAACACACTAAAAAGGCAAGCTGTGTTCATCTTTAAAGCTGAAATGAAGGGTCCTGTGCTCAGAGAGAACCGCTGTCCTGGGGTGATCAACTCCTTAACCACTCTGTGCCCCTGTGGAACAGCACGGCTTCCTTCCTGGAAGGGTGCAGAAGTGATCTTAAAGCCCTTCTTCCCATCACAGGTAATGAGTCTTCTAGGGGATGCTGTCTGTGGTGTTCACACACCAGGTCCACGGCAAAGAACCAGGTCCACAGCAAAGCACCAGGTTCACTGCAAAGCACCAGGTCCACGGCAAAGCACCAGGTCCATGGCAAAGCACCAGGTCCACGGCAAAGCACCAGATCGGAATGGCAGAGCAGTTGAAGCCACGGGGTCTGAACACAGACGCTTAGGGTAGGTGCCAGCTCAGCCGGTTCCACGCCCCTCACACAGGGTCTGAACACGGACACTTGGGGTAGGTGCCAACTCGGCCGGTTCCACGCCCCTCACATGAGGTCTGAACACGGACGCTTAGGGTAGGTGCCAGCTCGGCCGGTTCCACGCTCCTCACACAGGGTCTGAACACGGACACTTGGGGTAGGTGCCAGCTCGGCCGGTTCCACGCCACTCACACGGGGTCTGAACACGGACACTTAGGGTAGGTGCCAGCTCGGCCGGTTCCACGCCCCTCACACGGGGTCTGAAAACGGACACTTGGGGTAGGTGCCAGCTCAGCCGGTTCCACGCCCCTCACACGGGGTCTGAACACGGACACTTAGGGTAGGTGCCAGCTTGGCCGGTTCCACACCCCTCACACGGGGTCTGAAAACGGACACTTGGGGTAGGTGCCAGCTCAGCCGGTTCCACGCCCCTCACACGGGGTCTGAACACGGACACGTAGGGTAGGTGCCAGCTCGGCCGGTTCCACGCCCCTCACACGGGGTCTGAACACGGACGCTTAGGGTAGGTGCCAGCTCAGCCGGTTCCACGCCCCTCACACAGGGTCTGAACACGAACACTTAGGGTAGGTGCCAGCTCAGCCGGTTCCACGCCCCTCACACGGGGTCTGAACACGGACACTTAGGGTAGGTGCCAGCTCGGCCGGTTCCACGCCCCTCACACAGGGTCTGAACACGGACACTTGGGGTAGGTGCCAGCTCAGCCGGTTCCACGCCCCTCACACGGGGTCTGAACACGGACACTTAGGGTAGGTGCCAGCTCAGCCGGTTCCACGCCCCTCACACGGGGTCTGAACACGGACACTTAGGGTAGGTGCCAGCTCGGCCGGTTCCACGCCCCTCACACGGGGTCTGAAAACGGACACTTGGGGTAGGTGCCAGCTCGGCCGGTTCCACGCCCCTCACACGGGTCTGAACACGGACACTTGGGGTAGGTGCCAACTCGGCCGGTTCCACGCCCCTCACACAGGGTCTGAACACGGACACTTAGGGTAGGTGCCAGCTCGCCGGTTCCACGCCCCTCACACGGGGTCTGAACACGGACACTTGGGGTAGGTGCCAGCTCGGCCGGTTCCACGCCCCTCACACAGGGTCTGAACACGGACACTTAGGGTAGGTGCCAGCTCGGCCGGTTCCACGCCCCTCACACGGGGTCTGAACACGGACGCTTAGGGTAGGTGCCAGCTCGGCCGGTTCCACGCCCCTCACACAGGGTCTGAACACGGACACTTAGGGTAGGTGCCAGCTCGGCCGGTTCCACGCCCCTCACACGGGGTCTGAACACGGACACTTGGGGTAGGTGCCAGCTCGGCCGGTTCCACGCCCCTCACACGGGGTCTGAACACGGACACTTGGGGTAGGTGCCAGCTCGGCCGGTTCCACGCCCCTCACACAGGGTCTGAACACGGACACTTAGGGTAGGTGCCAGCTCAGCCGGTTCCACGCCCCTCACACAGGGTCTGAACACGAACACTTAGGGTAGGTGCCAGCTCAGCCGGTTCCACGCCCCTCACACAGGGTCTGAACACGAACACTTAGGGTAGGTGCCAGCTCAGCCGGTTCCACGCCCCTCACACGGGGTCTGAACACGGACACTTAGGGTAGGTGCCAGCTCGGCCGGTTCCACGCCCCTCACACAGGGTCTGAACACGGACACTTATGGTAGGTGCCAGCTCGGCCAGTTCCACGCCCCTCACACGGGGTCTGAAACGGACACTTGGGGTAGGTGCCACTCAGCCGGTTCCACGCCCCTCACACAGGGTCTGAACACGAACACTGGTATATGGGTGCCCTCACAGGCTGAGACCGGAGGCCCTCGGCCGGTTCCACGCCTCCACGGTCTGCCGAACACTGGGTGGTCAGCTCAGCGGTCACGCCCTAACAGGGTCGAACAGAACACTGGATGCACTCGCGGTTCCGCCTCACAAGGGTGACACGAACACGGTCCAGTCGCCGGTTCCACGCTCACACGTCTGAACGACACGTAGTGGGAGTCCCAGTCCGCCAGGAAACGGACACTTGGGGTAGGTGCCAGCTCGGCCGGTTCCACGCCCCTCACACGGGTCTGAACACGGACACTTGGGGTAGGTGCCAGCCCGGCCGGTTCCACGCCCCTCACACGGGGTCTGAACACGGACACTTAGGGTAGGTGCCAGCTCGGCCGGTTCCACGCCCCTCACACGGGGTCTGAACACGGACACTTAGGGTAGGTGCCAGCTCGGCCGGTTCCACGCCCCTCACACGGGGTCTGAACACGGACACTTAGGGTAGGTGCCAGCTCGGCCGGTTCCACGCCCCTCACATGAGGTCTGAACACGGACACTTAGGGTAGGTGCCAGCTCGGCCGGTTCCACGCTCCTCACAGGAGTCTCTTTGACTCTTTATCATTTGTGGAAATGAAGTTAGACTGCTATCAAATACAGAGAGATGCCAGGATTCCGTAAGTCACCAGAGTCCCCAACAAACACTCCAGATCATAGCTCCGACCCATGCATGGCACACACTCGGGAAACAGGAACAAGGAGCTTGTTTCCAACTAGCTATGCCTAAGCTATCTGTGAGAGTCATCTCCTCTGAGTTATTCTAGAAGGCACCGCAAGAATGTGGAGACGGATGCATAGTTCAGATGCTGCATGCCCATAGGGTGGACAGGTGCTCCACTTTCCAGGAGACGGGCCTCAAGACATACATCACAATCGCCAGGATCTGTGCCCTTTTTTTCCAGTGTATATTGGGAATGGGTGCACTCAACTGTGTGTGTTCATGTGGGGACCGAGGTCAAGGTCAGGTGCCATCATCTACTGATCTCTCACTGATCCTGTAGTTCTGGGTTCCAACTAGGCTAGCTGCCCAGCAAGCTGCTGGGATTCTCCTGCCTCCAACCCCAGTGCTGGCTCAACGGACATGGGCCACCTTGTCCGTTGTCTACATGGGGGCTGTGGATCTGAATTCAGTCCTGATGCTTATAGAGTGAGCGTCTTACCCACTGAGCCATCTCCCCAGCACATCATCTTACAGTTCAATCGTTCTATGTGTCATGCAACCACATTCCTTGTCTATGAGAATTCACAACATGGATCTTCACACAGAAATCAATGCCTAAGGAAAGTCTATCCCAACAGGTCTTCACCAGAGCAAGGAGTGGTGCTCCTTAGCCACACGGCTTCTCAAAGCGTCTTCACTGCTGTGTGTTTGCCTGTCCCATAGGGCTGGAGGGGACTTTGTAATCCATACTGACCACAGTGATTCAAAAAATGATCTTTATTATAAAAGTGGAATTTGAGCCATTAAATCAGCAGCAAAAGTATGGAATAATTTGAAAAAGGCATTTTTCATGGTTAAGCAGGTCAAAACTATGGAAGGGCTACCGGTTCATGCTCATAGTAGCAATGTTCACAAGATCCAAAGACCAGGGGGAGGAACCCATAAATACACAGATGAACGGAAGAGCAGAATGTGGTATGAATGAAACAATGGAATACAATTCAGCTATTAGAAAGAAGGAACTTCTGATACATGTACTATCACAAGGAAGAACACTAACTAGTGGAGAGAAACGCATGGGTCACAGAAGGACAAACTCTGCCTGACTCCACTGAAATAACCAGTGGTCAAGCTCAGGGACCACACGTGGAGTGGGCAGAGTCAGGGGCTAGCAGGAGGGGGGCAGGGGAGCTCAGTGATTAATACACACAGTTTCAGGTTAAGAAAAGGAAGCTGCTGCCAGGCGTCATGGCGCATGCCTTTAATCCTAGCACTTGGGAGGCAGAGACAGGTGGATCTTTGTGAGTTCAAGGCCAGCCCTGGTCCACAGAGTGAGTTCCAGGACAGCTGGGGCTACAGGGAGACCCTGTCTCAAAAAAAAAAAAAAAAAAAAAAAAAAAAGGAAGCTGTTCTGAGGATGGGCCTGGCAAGTAAACTTAGGAACGGTGAGCCACACCCCTAATGGAAGCTTTATGTTACATATGGATATGTTATGTTCTAAAAGAAGTATTATGAGCCGGGCGTGGTAGTGCATGCCTTTAATCCTAGCACTTGGGAGGCAGAGGCAGGCGGATCTTTGTGAGTTCAAGGCCAGCCTGGTCTACAGAATGAGTTCCAGGACAGCTGGGGCTACAGGGAGACCCTGTCTCAAAAAGACAAAAAAAAAAAAAAAGTATTATGACACCAGCAGGTTTTAGTGGTACATGGTACACACTTGTAATCACAGCAGCACTTGAAAGGTAGAAGCAGGAGGTTCAGGGGTTCAAAGCCATGGGTACCCAAGATCCTATCCCAAAAAGAAAAAGAAACACACAAAATTAATTCAGTTCCTGCAACTTGTACAAAGAAAAGAGAAGACCAAGTACTTATCAATGATCTTGAACAACAGAAAGCCTTCTCGGGCAACTGAGGTGGCAGCAGGTAAGGACACTGGCCACCATAGCTGGTCCAGTCCCTGGGTAGGGCGACAGAAGTGAGTGTCCATAGTTGTCCCAAGTTCCACATGTGCACAGTGACACACATGTATCACCAACCCCTCCCTACACACGCACAAAATGAAGGAATGAAGTAAGTCAAAGAACATTCAGCTAGATAATTCTAAGCAAGAAATTGCTAGGAGGTTGGAGAGATGGTTTAGCAGTTGAGAGCACTGGCTGCTCTTGCAGAGGACCCAGGTTCAGTTCCCAGTACCCACATGGTGTTTAACAATATCTGTAACTCCAGTTCCAGGGGATCAGATGCTCTCTTCTGGCCTCCACAGACATTGTAGGTATAAGGTTGCACATACATATATGCAGGCAAAATACTCATTCACATAAAATAAAACTTCAATTTTTAACATTTTTTATTATATATATTGTACAAAATTATGTTACTAATCAAATCTAGACCTGTGTCCCCCTCCCTACCCCCCCACCCCACCAGAGCTCATGCATTCTGCCAAACATGTTTTTCATCTTTTTCTCAGTCTTTCTCAAAATTCTCGATGTGGAAGTTGACTGTTTTGAGGAGAAGTTCACCATTTCAGTCAGTTCTTTGAGGCAGTCTTTTCTGTTGCTGTTGTTGTTCTTTCCAATATGCATCACTCCCAATTACTTGGACAAAAGATCAAGGGGCCATGCACGAGAAATACTTACATCTAGGTAATTGGTGCTAGCATCCACAGATGAGGGATACCAATTGTCGTTTGTTTTTCTGGGACTGTGTTACTTCACTTAACATAATATCTTCTAGTTCCATCCATTTACCTGCAAATCTCATGATATCATCTTTCCTTAATGCTGCATAGAACTCCATTGTGTAGATGTACCACATTTTCTCTATCCACTCCTCAGTTGAGGGGCACTTGGGTTGGTTCCAGCTCTTTGCTATTGTGAAGAGTGCTGCAATAAACATAGATGTGCATGTATCTCTGTGGTAAGATGAGTCTTGTGGGTATATACCCAGGAGTGGTATGACTGGGTCAGGCGGTAGGCTCATTTTGAGTCTTCCAAGGGTTCTCCACACTGCTTTCCATAGTGGCTGTACAAATTTACATTCCCACCAGTAGAGGATGAGTGTTCCCCTTTCCCCACAACCTCTCCAGCACTTGGTATCATTTTTTTTTCTTGATCTTAGCCAGTCTGTCAGAGTGAGATGATATCTTAAAATGGTTTTCATTTGCATTTCCTTAATTATTAGCAACGTTGAACATTTTTTAAGACGTTTCTCAGCCATCTCTAATTGATCACTTGTGAAGTCTCTGTTCAGCTCTTTGCTCCATGTTTTGAGTGATTCATTTGTTTTCTTTCTTCTTTGTTTTTTGAGTAGTTTATATACTCTGGAAATCAATGCTTTGTCAAGAGTGGGCTTTAAATACATTTTTTTAAAAGAAAACTGTGTGTGATTCAGGTAGCAGTATTTCCATCACTCTTAAAATGCGACCCTGCCCTTGGCCACCGCACACCTGTGTTGTTTGGCAAAGGGATGCTCAGTAGAGAACAGCAAGAACAGGATGTAACTCAGATTCCTGGTTCCATCCATGCCACAGTCTCAAAACAGGACTGGAGCTCTCTGTACTCCTCACTGTCAAGGCAAAGCCAATGACTTGCAGTTGGGCTAATCCCACTAAGATCTAACACAGATACCCTTTAGCACCAAGCACACGCGACTGACTATCAGATCACCAGGATCAGAAAGAGCCCTGCTGTCCCACTTCAGTGTCGGTTCTCAGGCCTCCCAGGCAAGAAGGAACCTGCTCTGTCCTTCCTCTCCGTCCTTCCCTACGGCCACATTTGCTGGCATTTTCTAGCTCTTTTGCTCACAGGAAGCCGAGGGGAGAGGCTCCATCACAGTCGCCCCCTCTTCTAGTTGCTCCCGGGCGCCTTCAGTCATGTGCCTTAACAGAGTGGATTTGAGGACTGGGACCGTTGCCAGATCTGGCCATTTATTTCTTTTGAAACACTAAATAAAAGCTAATGAGGCAAATTATCTTTGCTTCTAGAAAAATCGAAAGACTGCACATTGTAAATCCCACCACAGTGGAGGCGCATGGGAGATGGATGAGGGGCTCCATGAAAGCGAAACACTCAGGAAAATGTCCTGCCCGGCCTTGGTTAAGCGGATGCTCTTTCCAAAGCAGGCTGCAAATGGGCCTTTTTATAAATTAAAAAAATCAATTATATAATATATATATATATATATATATATTAGAGGGTATAAGATAAGGGACCTGTCCTGTCAAATTGGGGGGGGGGGCTCTAGGACCCAACAGGATCCCAAGTAGCTCCTGGGAACCCTCCCTCTCACCTTTAACACAGTCTCCACCCTATCATGTCAGTGTCCTACTGATTGACAAGATCCCAAAGGATCAATTGAGTTTTCAATAGATTTGAATTGTTTTCCAATTCCTAACCAGTAGTATTTTGTATTCATTGTGATTACAGGTTTTCCTGGAATTAGAAACAGGTGGCATGTGAATATTCGGTTATTGCCGGCAGCAAATTTGCATATCAACAGAAAACAGAAATTTTCCAATCACATAAATCATATATTCCAATCACATGAAAAACTCATTTCAGAATCTCTTAGTGAGAGATGTTTTGTAAATAGCCAGAGAATCAAACAAGGTCAAAGTCAGCACCCCTTCAGTAACCTTTGTAGTAAGGGCTTCACAGAATGGTTTAGGACATAATTGAATATATGTTTATTTCCCTAAAAGGAAATAGTTGTCTCTGGCTACAGCAGGTAGATTTTCTTGGTTTGGTTTGGTTTGGTTTGGCTGGCAGTGTCTCAGGGCAAGCCCTCTAGTACTGAGCTGCATCTCCATTTTCATTTTGAGACATGTCTTTGCTAAGTGGCCTGGTCTGGGCTTGAATTGTTTAGCCTACATAGACCTTGAACTTGAGACCTCCTGTCTCATCTTACTGAGTAGATGTGATGATGGGCCTTTGCCATCAGGCCAGGCTCCGATTAGGTTTCAGACCTGCGCTGTCAGTTACAAATAAGTGATTTCCTGAATTGATTAAACTTTTCCCATTTTGGGAAGTCAAACTGAGTATTTCTACCCCATCTGCAATCAGCAGTGAGACAGAAAGGGCATGATATAAAATAAGCATTGCTGTAAAAAAATGCTTACCCTTCCCATATTTTTTACTGGAAAAATAAAATTTGTTTTCCACTAAGACTTTTTTAAAATCTGTTTCTACTCAAGCCTGGAGTTCTATTTATTTTTAAATGAGACACATGAAACCTCCCAAGTGCAACTTGGATTTACATCTGGCTAATCCTGCAAATGTGGCTGACCAAATTCATGCTGTTTATTTCTAATGAGTTCTGTGATTTGGGGATAACACGTGTGAGAGATGGTGAATTAACAATGGAGAGTCAGCAGCAAGCAGGCAGTCTTGGAAACTACAAGTCAATTTCTAATCACACTCACTAGAAACTGTGGGTCAGAGGACGACAGGTGATAACCCTTGCCAAGAGTATCAGTAGAATTCGCCTCCTGTTCCTTTCTCCCTGGACTATTTCAACACTACATCAACAAGTACAGCTCAGCTTTGCCTTCCCATCATTTTGAAGATTGCAAAGCTCTGGCTCCCTCATGGTCTCAGAAAACTGAAGACACTTCCCACTGCACTCTGTAGTGTAGATCTCCAGGCACCCCTTTTCTAGAATAGTGTCACTTACAAGCAAGTGAAGAATGGGCAAAGGGCATGCTGTGTGCATGGGACAGAGATGCACATTCTACTACTGAAGACTACTACTTAGGTAGAAAACTGCAGTCAAAATCTCTTTAATTAGATACAGATGGGCCAGGGAGCTTATAAGAAGCTGAACGCCAGCTCAAATCAACACAGCAAATAAAGCCAGATAGGGTAGAAAAAGTGCCCTCAGGTAAGGGCCCTAATGGCTTAAGAACTGGAGTTTTAGGGGCTGGAGAGAAGGCTCAGCGGTTAAGAGCACACTGGCTGCTCTTGCAGAGGACCGGCTCAGTCCCCAGCACCCACACGACTGCTAACAACCATCTGTAACTTCAGTTCCAGGGAATCTGATGTTCTCTTCTGACTTCTAAGGACACTTACGTGCATGTAGCCAAAACACCCATACACATAAAAATAAGCAAATTTTTTAATATTTATGAAAGGGGCTTAGTGCGGAAGAGCACTGGCTGCTCTTTTAGAGGACCAAGGTTCAGTTCCAGGGACCCACGTGGCACCTAAGAACCATCTGTAACTCCAGTTCCTGGGAAATCTGATGCCTTCTTCTGACCTCCAAGGGCATTGTGCATCATGGGCGCACTTACATACATGCAGGGAGTATACTCATACACGTAAAATAAAAACAATAAATAAAAATATTTTCAAAATATTTATAAAAAAGAACTGGAGTTTTCAAAGCACTTACTCATCTGAAGGGTTAGAAAAATACCTCATTCCAACCGAATCTCAGACCAAAGTCAGTCTTCAGCAGGCTCCTGCCCGTAACTGCAGCTGAAGAACTTTTCAACGCTGCCAGCGCTGAGCCCCACCTAACCAATCAACCCAATAAGAATAGGAATCTCCTGGGGTCAAGCCAGAGAATAAGAGCTCCCAAAAATCTCTAAGGTGAACCAGAAGTTCAATCAGCAGTAGAGGATCCATCTTTGAAAGTACGCCTTTAGGGACCTTGAGAGGTGGCTCAGTGGTTAAGAGCACCAGCTGCTCTTGCAGAGCACCTGAGTTCAATTCTCAGCACCCACATGGTGGCTAAACCAGCTTTAACGCAGGTTCCAGAGGAATCTGACACCTTCTGACCTTTGTAGGCACTGCATCACAGGGGTGCACTTACACATGCAGGAGATCCATTCATGCACATAAAATAAAAAAAAATTTTTTTGGTCTTTTCGAGACAGGGTCTCCCTGTAGCCCCAGCTGTCCTGGAACACACTCTGTAGACCAGGCTGGCCTTGAACTCACAAAGATCCGCCTGCCTCTGCCTCCCAAGTGCTAGGATTAAAGGCATGCACCACCACACCTGGCTATAAAATAAAATTTTTAAGTATCCCTTTAGAAAAGCTCATTTCCCTATCAAATCGTCCCAGATCTTGCATTTCTTTGCTTATCCTGGCCCAGAAAGTCACTGTCACTACATCTGCCCCCAGCTCCTAGCCATACTTCATAACCCAGAAGCAAGCTGAGTTTACAGCTCTACAACGGGAGACCTGAAGTGACTTGATACAGACTCTAGAAGGCAATGGAGGGCTGGACCCATCCTTGTGAGACAGGGGTGTAAGTGTACCATCTTATATATTTAAAGTGCATCAGGAGCCGGGTGTGGTGGCACATGCCTTTAATCCTAGCACTTGGGAGGCAGAGGCAGGCGGATCTTTGTGAGTTCAAGGCCAGCCTGGTCTACAGAGTGAGTTCCAGGACAGCCGGGGCTACAGGGAGACCCTGTCTCAAAAATACCAAAAAAAATATAAAAATAAATAAAATAATAAAGTGCATCAGGATGTGCTATTTAAAAAAAAAAACACACAAATACAAAATGGAGTGTGTAGAGGGCAAAAAATTTTAGTTGTAGCCCTGGCTGTCCTGGAACTCACTCTGTAGACCAGGCTGGCCTTGAACTCACAAAGATCCACCTGCCTCTGCCTCCCGAGCGCTAGGATTAAAAGTGGCGTGCGCCACCACACCTATCTACTGGCTCTTCTTACAGACCATCACCCACACTCAAGGCGGAAAGGACTTTACTACACGAGGAAAATTACTAGTCCTGGGAGGCAATCACAAGAGAGGTACCAGCACTGTGTGTGTGTGTGTGTGTGTGTGTGCTACTCTAGTGATCTTAAAGAACTTATTTTGTCTAGCATCAATAGGGCTGCAGGACAGAGTTCAGTCAGAGCTTACCATCCTTGAGCTCAAGTCCCAGAACCTATGTGAAAGAACTCTTGGCCTTGTGGAGCCCACTTCTAGTCCCAGTGCTGGGGATGCAGACAGGAGGACCCCTGGACTCATGAGCCAGCCAGCCAGCCTAGCCTAGCCTACATGCTGAGTTCCAGGCCACACTGAGACATCCTATCTCCAAAACCATGAACAGAAAGAGACAACTCCAGAGACTTAGCTGAAAATGTCTAAGAACTTGTCCCCATCTCAGAACTAGAAGGAACAGTCACAGATCAGAACCCAGCCAGCTGGCCCCAAAGGACAGGTTCTTGACCCTGCTGTGGACAGACCCTGGATGGCCTGCTCAGGCTGTTGTCACATCAAAGCCTCACTGAACACTGACTCTAGGACTTAAAAAGACATTCAAGATTATATCAAAGGTCAAGTTTGTTTTCTATGGCTTAGCTGATTAAAACTCTGGTATTTTATGAGCACATATTTGTTTACAAAACAATTACTCAATAGAATACAGGACAAAATTAGCTAACAACACTTTTAGCCAGGTGTGGTTATGCAAGCTTTGAGTCCCAGTTCAAGGTTTGAAGCCTCATTTGGTGGTGGACACCTTTAATTCCAGCACTTGGGAGGCAGAGGCAGCTGGGTCTCTGTGAGTTTGAAGCCAGCCTGGTCTACATAGTGAGTTCCAGGACAGCCAGGGCTACAGAGTGAGATCCTATCTCAAAAAAACCCACAAACAAACAGGGGCTGGAGAAATGGCTGAGTGGTTAAGTGCACTGGCTACTTTTGCAGAGGGCCCAGGTTTGAATCCCAGCACCCACATGGCAGCTAACAACCATCTTTAACTCCAGTTTTAGGGGATCCAATGCCCTCTTCTGAACTCTGCAGGCACTGTACGACACAGATCGACTTACATGTGTGTAGGCAATAGACGCATACACATAAAAGTAATAAAGAAAATATTAACAACACATGCACATAAATCCAAACAAACAAAAAGAATCAGGCCATCCTTAGGGGTATAGAGAATTTGAGGGTAGCCTGGGTTACATGAGAATTGCATCAATAAAACAAACAAAAAATTCTATTTTACCTAAAGGCTTGTATTTTTCTATTTGTAATTTTTGCCAATCAACACATACAGAGAGTTTATAACAGGCAGATTTAGTCTTGATGCAGGAAAGAAACTTGAAAGTTCTGTCATCTTTTTTTAGTTTTTTTAATTTATTATTTATTATTTTTGTGTATGAGTATACTGTCTGCATGTAGGTTGGTCCACCCGTGTCGTGCAATGCCACGGAGGTCAGAAGAGGGCGTCGGATTCACCTGGAACTGGAGTTAAAGACGGTTGTTAGTCACCATGTGGATGCTGGGAATAGAACCCAGGTCCTCTGCAAGAGCCGTCTCTCCAGCCCCCTATCATCTTTTAAAGCTTCTACCAGCTACTCAGTAAAGTATTCATTTTCTGAAAACCTAATTCCAAGAGCAAAGTTCTTGGCACTTCATGATTCAACTATTTGATGGAGAGGTATTTTCTTTGAGGATAAACAACTGTCTAAAGATTAAAAAGTGTACTCCATTCTTCCCAGGCCATAGTGGCGGCATGTCTTCCGTAGGTGAACAGACACACTTCATAAGCCAATGGTCGAGGTCTCTAGGGCTCAAGGTCATTTTTCTCTCCATACAAGGCTGCACATAATTGGAGAAGTGCATTTGTCCTGTGAATCAGGTGACAAGCAAACCCATTAGACATATCAGTCCTCTGATCAGGACGCAGCTGCTTGGTTCCCTTCAGGTTTAAAATAATTCAGCATTATCAACCTTCCGCATTAAGTACAATTAATGTTATGAAATGCGGAAAATAAGCTTGGGTAAATAAAATGGCTGATACACACCGTACGCACAGCAGAAAATACCAACTGTGCACATAGTAGCGGCTTCCCGAGTTCCCACTGACCTTGAGGTGCTAATGAGACAGTTCTGCAAAAACTGCATGAAAAAGCATCCTACAGTTAGCCAGCCCTAACCTCGGCTCAGACTTGGCCCCCTCTCCACAGCAGGAGGGCCTCGCTAATTGGGATGTGCAGCAGACTGGGCCTCAAATTTGCTGCCGCCGTGCACACCTCAGAAGCATCCTGGGCTCCACACATGCGCAAACACATCATGGACAGGGGCCCACACCATCCATGCACGCGCTTGCACACACATTCTCCACACTCACATTTCTTAGTCATTCTTTTTATCCTCCAAGTCCCAGATGGACACAATAAATGTAGTTTTTGAAAGTAAAGTACATGTGTGTATGATGAATTAAAAAAAAAAAAAAAACAGGTGGAGATGGTTTTTCTAAGCATAAATCTCCCCCGTAAGCCTGGTGGTAATGACCACAGACAGAAAGAACAAAGGCTCCTGGTGACAGAAGCCCTTCTAATCACATTACTGTGCACTTCTAAAGAAAGATGGTTGCTCTGAATCTCCCTTTATACACTGCAACTTCAAAAAAATCCCTATTTTCTTAGTACATCTTTATAGAGGAAAGCCTGTGTGTCTTTGAAGGCTCACACAAAACAAACAAGTCTTTACAAGACCTCCCTGACCACCCAGAGAGAATCAAATAGTGTTTTTTTTTTCCTCTAGTAGGCCACCCCAGGATACCGAATAAAAAAGTAACCAGGGTGTGCTTTTCAAGTGTAGCTATCAGACTGTTTTCATCTAAATATTATGGTATATTTTTCACTAGCAAAGCCCACAAAGGTCTAATGATCCATTTATCAGACAAAAGAAGTTTTTAAATCACAGAAAAATGGGTTAAAATCTAGGAAATACCAGAGAGGAGGAAGATAAAATTCTCTTTTTGAATCCTGAGAAACAAGCAGAGGCTTTTAACAGTGCTGATGTCCCAAGTGTGGAGGGATTTGCGGGGCTGCTGAGTTCCTTAGTGCAGGGTCTGGGATCAAACTGTTGGACAGCTTCCACTGGTGGGAGCTTCAGGGGGCAGAGTCACCCCAGCATCACACAGAGAGCTAGGAGGAATGGAGAGTGCATAGTACCTTCAAGTCTTACAGTCAAGCATATCCTCACAAGGACTCTGCTCACATCTCTGCACAAAATCACCAGACCTGGAGGCTGGACAATAACGAATCTCTCCAACCAAGTTGTCCTCTGCTCAGTCTCCACTGTGACCACTGCGACATCTGTGCTCCAGCCCCACAGAAGTCCCTGCTATTCACCAACAGAAAGACCTGTGTGTGTGTGTGTGTGTGTGTGTGTGTGTGTGTGTGTGTTCACTTCTGTATGTGTGCACACTTGCATGCAGGTCTACCTCAGATCCCCCTCCCTGAGGCACCATCCACCTTGGTTTTGAGATAGGGTCTCCCACTGGCTGAAGGCTTCCCAGTTAGCTAGGCTGGCCGGCCACTGAGCTCCAGGATACAGCTGTCTCCATAAGGCCAGGACTGAGGTCAATAATACAAGCCGCCATGCTCAGCTTTTTGCCTGGGTGCTGGGGATCAAACCCAGGTTCTCAGACTCACATGGTGAACTTTACGAACTGAGCTATCCCCAAGCCCTGTGATGGTCTGACATTATCTCTCTATGGACTCCAGTTTTAGGAAGGGCTGCTTTCTTGCCTCAGTTTCCTCGTCTGATAATGAGGATATAAAAGTAAACTTGCCAGGTGTGGTGGTGCTCGCCTTTAATCCTAGCACTTGGGAGGTAGAGGCAGGTAGATCTTTGTGAGTTCAAGGACAGCCTGGCCTACAGAGCAAGTTCCAGGATAGCTGGGGCTACAGGGAGACCCTGTCTCAAAAGGACCAAAAAAAGAAAAAAAGTAAACAGTGTTCTCTGCTGTGAACATTAAATGAAAAGTGAGTGTTAATCAACTAGTGTTAATTGACTCCAAGAGCAAAGTTCCTGCTGAAGTGTTTCTTCATATCTGCAATGGAAAATAATCCTCCCCTTCTCTAAGTTCCCACCTAAATGACACATTCCAGAGTCAACGCTGCTTGGACCCTGGTCACTCCTGTCTGCCTGCCTTAGTACCATGCTCTCTTAAGTCCGCACTTCTACCACAGTTTTTGCTGCTGAGAAGCAAGACCCATGTTTAATCCACACTTGTATTCTTTCTAATGTCTTGTTCACACACACTGTAAAATATCTTGGATTTTTTTTAGTTAATGATCCTTTAAATAACAGATAAAACTAATCATTATATAAATAAGGAAAATTTAATCCTAGTGAAGAAAAAATTAACCATAGAGTTAATAACCTAAATGTTCCTATCTGATGAACTTCAAACAATAAATTGGTAGACAGATTGCCTGATAGGATGAGAGATGGATATCTGGATGGATGATGCCTGCCTGGATGGATGGATGGATGGATGGATGGATGGATGGATGGATGGATGTGGATGGATGGATGGATGGATGGATGTGGATGGATGGATGGATGGATGGATATGGATGGATGGATGGATGGATGGGTGGATGGATGTGGATGGATGGATGGATGGATGGATGGGTGGATGGA